>CM065302.1:6037881-6305381 GCA_032871835.1 Dipteronia dyeriana
GAGCAAACCGTTGGCAAACCTCATCATGTCATCTATAGTTTGTATATTAAGTAACTGAACACATTGAATTAAATAGATTAACACTCTTAAAAAAAAAAATGGATTAACAAACAACTACAAAACATCAAATTTCATAACAGACAAGACTGCATAATATGTCCAATTACAAAATTTTCTCATTTGTGAATCTGATATATTTGTCATGTGTATGATGTTAGCACACTCATCGTCTTTCTCTTTCCCTATTTATTTATTATTTTATTATCATGTAAAGAAGGAAAAAAAAACAGAAATATTAAAAAAATAGTTTTATTATTTTTTATATACCAAAAAAAAAAAGAAATAGATTTAAGAAATTGACTCGACTACTCTTAGGGTCTATTTGATTTTTTCACTTAAATGATACTTAATGTATATCATTAAGTTGTTTTGTTTGATTTTTTAAGTGATAAAATCACTGAACGAGCTTTTAAAATCACCTATTATGAAAAATGAAAAAAATTTCACTTTTCACTTAACAACAAATCAACTGAATAAATATTAATTTATAACTTCCAAATTTATCCTCACAAATTTTATCTAATTTCTTGTTTTATCTTCTCTCACACCCTTAACCATATTATTATTATTTTTTCTCACTATTTTTATAATTTTAACAGCCGTAAAACCTAGTTTTTCAAAATTCTAAAATCTCCATTTGAATCCAACGTTTTTTTAATTGTATTCAAACCTATTTCGACTTCTATTTATATTTCGATAAAGATTTTTTTATCATAATTTGATTAGTTTTATATTATGTGATTGAAGAAAATTAGCACTTAAAAAAAATTATTGGTTTTGCTAACAAACTTAAACCAACTGAACCATAAACTACATGCACTTTACATGTGTCGTAAACACCACGATATTATCTCTATATGCCTAGATGAGATACTCTCAAATTTGACACTAATTTTGTTAATTTACATATATATATATAATTGAATTATGTCTGTTTATAGTATATGTATATGGTATGTTTACATTGATAGAGAATATAGTATTCATTATAAATGTATAATTATATTATTATAATTCCACATATAAAGATAGAATGCATTAAAACATAAATATATAACAAATAATAGTTAAAAGGGTATAGATATAAAAGTATTTATTTTTATATATTTGTAACTTAAAAAAACAAACAACTTATTATTTATATTCAGTTTTCAGTGAAAAAAATCAAGAATATTATTCAGTTTTAAGTTTTCAATCACTATTCAATCTTCAATATAATTCAACACTATTCGATCTTCAGACGAAAAATCAAATGCAACCATTGAGAACTAAATTTCCCAGTAGTTTACAACTCTTTTGACTGCAAGATAGATCTATCTACAATTTACTGCAAAATGCATAATACGCTGAACAAGACTCAACACAAACTGTCAAGAGAGCAAAATAGAGGTGTTTTACCCAGCCTCCAAGTAATCACAAGTCTCTGTCCTCCAAGCGAAGAATCTACAAGTGAAAGGAAGGCGATGGGGAGGAAAGCTGAGATCGTTATTTCGTATAGTGAGTCAAGATCAATTCCATATCTCACCCAGTTTCATCTTTGAAGGTCGGGGATGAGACCACTCTACCACAGACAGGCATCTACTCAAGTATGGGATGTTGTCGAGAAGAAATTGCAAACACACAATTCTAAACACAAAATAGAAAGCAATAAGAAAAGAAGACACAAAAGATTTTACGTGGTTCAGCAATTTGCCTACGTCCATGGAGTACACCGCACTCAATCCACTATTTATCAGAGTTGATTACAATCTCTCTGACTCTCTTTCAGTCTCTCTCTACAATTGCTCCCTCTCTCTACCAATTTTTCCTCACACACTTCTTACTATTTTTCTGCTCTTTTCTTCTCTCTCTCTTTGAGTACAAATAATGGTAGTATTTATATGGAAGTACTAGGGTTAGCCAAATCCCAATTGGAATCTATTTCCTTTTCCAAATTACTTATGCACGCATGATTTTCTCTTTCCTTATGAAATCCATCACTACCGCTGTCAGGACCGTTGTGTGGGCACATGCCTGTGCCGCGGTCCACAACGCATGATTCGTCTATGGAATACCGCTCCAAAGACCGCGGTGTGTGAATGTTGTCTATACCACGGTACGCACAACATGTCACGCCTGGACTTCTCCGCTGTGTGTGCCGTGGTCCGAGCACTTGCCTCCGCCGCGGTCGTCGCCACTACGTTACCTGCTGGAGCTCGCTTTTCTTGTTCGTTTCTGGCTTCACATAACCCAACAATCTCCCACTTGAAGACTGAAACTCAATAGGCATTCTCCATCCTTCCTTGATGACTTAGTGGATAAATAACGGCGCGCTTATTCCCCATGTATTTACTCTTGAAGACCTATTGAAGTTACGTGTAACTCCAATTTTTCAGTAGTGACTGGCTTGGTTAACATGTCACTCAGATTCTTAGTTCCTGCAATCTTTACTAACTTTAACACTCATTCTTCGATTAACGATCTAATGAAGTTGTAGTGCAGGCCTATATGCTTGGTCCTAGAATGGAATGCCGAATTCTTGGCCAAGTGTATTGCACTTTGACTGTCACTATGCAACACATTCATCACATGATCGAATCCCAACTCGGCTAACAACCCTTGTAACCATATCAGCTCTTTGCTTGATTCAGTCACAACCACATACTCAGCTTCTGTTGTAGAGATTGTCACTATCTTCTGTAACTGGGACACCCAACTAACTGCAGTACTCGCCATTGTAAACACATATCTGGTGGTACTTTTTCTATGATCCACTTCTCCAGTAAAATCTGAATCCACATAACCTTCTAGCTTGATTTCATCTCTTCTGAAGGTTAGACATTTTTCTGTCATACTCCGTAGGTATCTTAGGATCCATTTCATGGCCTCCCAGTGAGGCTTGCCCGGATTGGACATGTATCGGCTCATAACTCCCACTGCTTGGGAAATGTCTGGTCTTGTGCAAGTCATGGCATACATTAGACTTCCAATGGCTGAAGCGTAAGGTACTCTAGCCATGAAATCCTTCTCCTTTTTCATCTTCGGACTTTGATCCTTAGACAACTTGAAGTGACTAGCCAAAGGTGTTCTTACTGATTTAGCATCTCCCATGCCGAATCTTTGTAACATCTTTCGAACGTACTCTGCTTGTGAAAGTTTCAATGTACCTTTCTGTTTGTCTCTGCTAATCCTCATTCCAAGAATTTACTTTGCTAGACCCAAATCCTTCATCTCCAATTCACTCGAAAGTTGTTCTTCAAATTATTTATCTCTTCTAAATCTGCACCAGCTACTAACATGTCATAAACATAAAGAAGCAATATTATAAAACTAGACTTAACTTTCTTGAAGTAGCAGCAGTGGTCAGCATTGCATCTCAAGTAGCCATTCCTTTGCATGAACCCATCGAACTTCTTGTACCACTGTCGAGGAGCTTGTTTTAAACCATACAAACTCTTTGTCAACTTGCATACAAACTCTTCCTTGCCATCTTCCGCAAACCCCTCTAGTTGCTTCATGAATATCTCTTCCTCCAATTCTCCATAAAGGAAGACAATTTTCACATCTAACTGCTCCAGATATAACCCTTTTGATGCGACAATACTTAATACTAACCGGATCGTAGTTAGTTTAACAATAGGAGATAAAATTTCAGAGTAGTCGATACCTTCAATTTGTTAGAAACCCTTAACTACGAGTCGTGCCTTGTATCTCTTAGAACCGTCATGTTCCTCTTTGATCCGAAACACCCACTTATTATATAGGGCTTTCTTTCCTTCAAGCAACTTGGCTAACTCCCAAGTTTGGTTGGATGCCAACGAATCCATCTCATCCTTTATTGCAAGCTCCCACTTGCTCGCATCTTTTCCCTGATAAGCTTCATCATAGCACTCAGGTTATCCCGCATCTGTTAGCAGCATGTAGTGCAAGTATTTCCTATTTGGTATAGGGGTTCGAGTTGATCTTCTCAATGTATTTTGGACCTGTGTCATTGGAACATCTCTAAGTGGGATGGGTTCTTGTACCTGGGGCTGTACATCTTGCTCTTTATCATTCTATTTAATGTGTTCCTGTTGAGATTTATGCCCCAAAGATGTAATTTGTAAATGGATTTATAAAATAAATAAAAGGAAAAGTTCAATTCATTCTTGCTGTGTTGTTTATTTTATAACTTGTGCATATATTTAACATTCAAGATTGCTGGATGTAATCTCGAACTGTGTATATGAGTGTCATATACGGATGGATATAGTAAGAGACTTGCAATCTAAAGAGTCCGTAGATAAAAAATAAAGTTGGGTACTTTATTTGTGGTTAATCTATAGCTGCGGTTCATTCCATAATATACGGTGATTCTATCCTGAATCATTCATATGAGATATGGGAATTGAGACACCTTGTATGATGTGATCATATAGAACTGGGCCATGATCTACATGAATCTCTCACCAAGATCCGTTTACCGATGAGATTCATATATATCAACTAACGATGGTTATATATGGGTGATCTTAATCATGAGTGTCTTATCGACTTCTTCAGATTAGATAGTGGTCTTTGATATACCATGGGTGAGGTCGGATGTAGTTCTCGACCAATATGCTTTGTATGTTGGGATTGCAATTTGGCTTGTGGCTGGGAATGTTTGTACACAATAGTGGAATACACTCCTTCTTGTGAGAAGTAGACGGTAGTTTCCTTAAGGGTTGATTCGGGGCTTAGACAATATTAGCGCTCTCTTAATTCCGTAAGAAAATAACATTTATTGTCCATTAGAGAATCAACGGTACTTAAAGGATATATGTAATTAGAGGGGTATAACGGACATTATGACCCAGCTCTAATTATGAACTACTGTGGAGGATCACACCATGTGTAATAGCTATATCGATGGACACCGATTTGTATCGGTCTGTGTAAAAGTGTATGCAGTTGAGAGAGTGCAGCTTCAGGTTTTTAGTGGAATAACACCAGAGTTAATAATCAAGGAATATTAATTAAAGAGTTTAATTAATGATTCCGATGATTATTGGAGCTCAAAATACTGTGGGTCCATTAGGTCCCCTTGCTAGCTCGATCGATTTAGGTAACAAGGGTCACGGTTAATTAATTGGATTGTCCAATTAATTGTGTTACAAAAGTGACACGTATATATTCAGGAATTAATTGAATAATGAGATTATTTAATTAATGAATGTTAATAGTTAAATTAATTAAATAATTAGATTATTTAATTAGATTATTTAATTATATTTATAATTATGAATTATTAATTAACTATTAATTGGAGGGTGTTAATTGATATATGGATTTAGGTGAAGATAAAATAATAGGATTATTTTATTTTACTAAATCATTTATCTAAGTATTTGAATTTAAGTTTAAATTTAAAATACTTATTATCACTTTTAATATATTAGATATATTTGAAAATGATAATTAAAAGATATATATCAATTATAACACAAGAGATTGCATTGGACGTAAATTGGTGTGTGCACATAAATAAGTTTTTGTATAGGATACGAATAAGGATATATATATATATATGTGTGTGTGTGTGTGTGTGTGTGTGTGTGTGTGTGTGTGTGTGTGATATATGTTTTATATATTATGATAGATAAATAAAATGCAAGTGTAGGCGTAAAACAAGGAAAAGATTTAAAAAAAAATTATTCTGTTTTGTTTTTGGTGTGTATATGATATACACGAAAAAAAAAGCATAAGTTTTGCATGAGATGCAATTTATGCGTGCGTGAAATCAATACACCAAATTGAGAATAAAGAGTTTCTTCAAGACTTTTCTCTACATACTCCATTCAAGTTTCTGAGATCGTGATTTGTCCACACTCAGTTACCAGTCCTGAGAGTTAGCGAGGAAGATCAAATGATTCAGACAGGAGCATATCGTAAATGAAGGAGCCTCCAAACGTTGGTAAGATTTTCTTCTACTGATTATATCGATTTCAATTTCATGTGTTTACATATTCTATGTATTAGTTCCGAAAAATAATTACGATCCCAAGTTCACTGGTCCTAGATACAGACTATGATCTGTATAAAAAATTTAAAACATAGTTCCGCTGCGTAACCGGTGAACGGGGTACCAACAATTGGTATCAGAGCCAATTTATTTTTTGGAACAGGAAATTGTTTTCGATGCTCCTATATGTATGAATGTGTAGGCACCATCTTTATGATTGTATGAATGTTTATAGTTAAATTGTTTAATTTAACTATGGTTGATCGTAAATTTTTATGGTACTATGGATTTAGGGTTTATGGGTTGTATAATTTATTATTATTATTATTATTATATTTTTATTATACTGTTACTGTATTGTAAATAAAAAAATATATATTGTAACCTGTAAACGAAGAATTGAAAACGCTCGCGACAACGGGACTGTTCACGGCCAGTACTGTTCACCGGGGGTACTGTTCATGCGGTACTGTTCATGCACGGTTCCGTTGGCAAGTGTTGTCTAGTGCATTCCGTACAGATTTCCCGTTTCATATTTATGAGATGAATCGAAGTGACCTGAAGAGACTAGAAGATATCTGAAGTTACTAGAAGACCAATGAATGCCTTGGGAAATTTTTTGTAATTTTAGATTCCAATTTTTTAGGTTAAATAATCCACAGTACTCGGTCAATTCATGTATGTTTTATATAATGTGATGATAAAAGCATTGTCATGCATACGTATGTCATTTAGATTAGATGTGCCTATACAAATATATTTGATATGTCATACATGTATCATAGCCTTATATTTTATGTATTTTTTTTAATGTGATTAAAATGGGCAATATACATAATTGGCTATGAATAATGAGATTAGTTTTTAATGGTTAGAAAACTTGGTAATTCTCATTAATATTAATCTAGTTATTAAAGAGTTTAATAAGTTAGATTAATAAGGTCATTTATTGTAATTAGGATTAATATGATTAATTACCTAATGATAAATGAACCGAATAAAGTGTTAGAGTTTTAATTGTTAAAACTTAGTAAACACTATCATAATAATCTGACCTTAGTAAACAGTTTACTGAATCTTAGATTATTCACTATTAGATTAGATTGTTAATTGTTAAAAATCATTAATAATTTATTAGTTAATTAGAATTTGGTTCTAATTAGTTAATGTGCTAGATAACTTGATTAAAGTTAGTCGTTTAATCCTGTAGAGTCTAGGTGTATTAACGATTAATAGAAAACCCTATTTTTAAAATAGTGAGTGGGAGAGGGATATATGACATATATATCCCGCGGTTTCCATCATCAGTTCAACACTGTGAGATCCGAGTGGGGCCTCGTGACGGCTTTTCTTTCATCCTCCCTAAGGAGGGTTTCCACAAAGGTCAATACCAAGGTTGACTTCCTAACGGATAGGATTTCTAAGGGTATTTCGGGATTGACTAACCCTAAGGCGGCAATTCACGAGTTAAGCTCGTTAGATATGAAATTATGGGTTACACTCACGAAGGTTTTGATTAAGTTTGTTAATTAAAAACCTGACTGAATAAACGATGGTTGAATGATATGGAATAAGAGTTATTCTAGAATATTATTTGATTGAGAATTTCTCGGTCCAACATGCAAAGACTTGACCGACCCTAAGGCGGCACTTCTTTGTGGTATGTTGGATTGTCTTGGTATAGTAACTAGTTTTAGGGTAGTTCTAGTTCGTTAAACATGTTCATGCATCATGTTTAAATTTATGCCAAAGCACTCGCACTTGTTTTAAATAAATGACTAAATGAATGTTTTATTTATTTCAGCAATAATGTCTTCTACATTACTTCAAATTCTCGCAAATGACAAATTAACTGGTGATAACTATACTAAGTAGAAACTTAACATTAATGCAATATTGGTCACCAAAGACCTCAAGTTTATGCTTACGGAGGAATGTCCTCCAGTGCCTGCTGCCAATGCCACACGAACTGTTCGTGAGGCATACGAGCGATGGGTCTCATCTGATGAGAAGGCTCGAACATATCTGTTGGCTTCTATGATAGACATGCTTGTCACAAAGCATGAAGCAATGACTTCAGCATTTGAAATCATGGAGTCATTGCAAGCTATGTTCAAGCAGCCCTCCGAGCAAAAGTGACACGAAGTTGTTCGTTCTGCTATGCTCGCTCGCATGAAGGAAGGTACGTCAGTTTGGGAACATGTCCTGAGCATGATATCCTATTTCAACAAGGCATAAGTCAATGGCAGGGCCATTGACGAACCCAGTCAAGTGAGCATCATACTGACGACTCTTTCGAAGAGTTTCGATCAGTTTAAGAGCAATTACGGGATGAACAAGTTAAGGTTCAATCTCACGCAGTTGCTCAATGAGCTCACTACCTTTGAGTCCTTAACTAAGGACAACAAGGGCAAGACCGGTGAGACAAATGTTGCCGAACTATCTTACTCTAATAATAAGAAGAGAAAGAGGTCTACTAGGAAAGCGAAGGGTAAGCCCAAACCCAAGAAAGCCCAAAGCAAGAAAAAGTCTAAGAAAAGTAAATATGATTTACTTGTTCTTGAGTCATATTTAGTGGAAGATGATTCTTCACCCTGGATAGTTGATTTAGGGGGCCACTAACCATGTTTCTTCTTCTTTGCAGTGAACTAATTATTGGACGCAGCTAGATGAGCAAGCATTCTCAATACATGTAGGGTCAGGGGATGTCATGTCGGCACGAGCAGTGGGCGTAATTAAATTACATTTTTTGTAATAATTATATATTGTTGGATAATGTATTTTATATTCCTGGATTTACATGGAATTTGATTTCCGTTTCTAAGTTGTTAGAACAAAAATATTCTATTTCTTTTAATAATAAGTCTGTTATTATTAGAAAGAATGATATGAATATTTGTTCATGAATTAATGAAAACAATTTGTATGTGTTAAGACCGTTAATACATATTACACTGCTCAATACCAAAATGTTTAAGGTTGAAAAACCAAAAACTAAACGACATAAAATTTCTCCAGATAATGACACGTATCTCTGGTATCTAAGGCTTGGTCATATCAACCTTGACCGGATAGACAGACTAGTAAAAAGTGGACTTTTAAGTGAGTTAAAGGTTGGCACCTTACATTTCTGCGAATCTTGTCTGGAAGGTAAGATGACTAAGAGACCTTTTACTGAAAAAGGGCTTAGAGCTAAAGAACCGCTAGAGTATACATACAGACATCTGTGGACCAATGAATGTTAAAGCTAGGGGTGGTTATGAGTATTATGTCACCTTTAAAGATGACTACTCAAGATACATATACGTCTACCTAATGCAACGGAAGTCGGAAACATTTGAAAAGTTCATAGAATTTCGAGCTGAAGTTGAGAATCAATTGGGTAGGACTATCAAGTCGCTACGATCGGATCTTGGAGGTTAGTACCTTGACCAAGAGTTTAAAGACTTCATGGTCGAGCATGGGATAGTTTCCCAACTCACAGCTCCCGGTACACCTCAACAAAATGATGTAGCAGAGAGGAGAAATAGAACCCTGATGAAAATGGTGAGATCCATGATTAGTTTCTCATAATTACCAAATTCCTTTTGGGGATATGTGTTACAAACAGCGGCATACATTTTGAATGTAGTGCCATCCAAATCTGTTTCTAAGACTCCTCTAGAGTTGTGGAATGGTCGTAAAGCTAGTTTGTGATATTTCTGCGTATGGGGGTGTCCAGCACACCTGCTGAAGAACATAACTGGAAAGCTATACTCCAAGTTTGTTGTCTACCTATTTGTAGAATACCCTAAGGAGACTAGAGATGGACACTTCTATAGTCATGAAGATAACAAAGTATTTGTATCGACAAATGCAACGTTTCTTGAGGACAATTACATTAGTGACCATAAACCTCGTTCCAAGATTGTATTAAATGAGTTGGAGTCTAGTGAGACTAGTGCTTCATCAACAAAAGTTGTTGATCCACAAACATCTGCGAGTCAGATGGTTCCTGATCAGGATACATTACCACCTAGACGTAGTGAGAGGGTTGTGAGACAATCTGAACGCTATTTAGGTATAGGTGAGAGACAAGGTGTTGTCTCTACTGATAGTGTGGATGGTCCATTGACAGTTAACAATGCAATGGAAGATCTTGATAAAGAGGAATGACTTAAAGCCATGAATCTCGAGATGGAGTTCATGTACTCTAACTCAGTCTGAGATCTTGTAGACTTACCGGATGAGGTAAAATCCATAGGGTGTAAGTGGATCTACAAAAAGAAAGAGAGGAGTAGACAGGAAGGTAGAGACCTTTAAGGCAATGCTGGTGGCCAATGGTTATACCTAGAAAAATGGGGTCGATTATGAATAGACCTTCTCGCCAGTAGCCATGTTTAAGTCTATTAGGATTCTCTTATCCATTGCTACCTATTTCGATTACAAAATTTGGTAAATGGACGTCAAGACTGCATTATTAAATGACAATCTTGATGAGAGCATCTATATGATGCAACCAGAGGGATTCATGTCTCCAGATCAAGAGCAAAAGGTTTTCAAGCTGCAAAGTTCCATCTATGGACTTAAGCAAGCATCTAGATCTTGGAACATTACGTTTGATGATGTGATCAAAACCTATGACTTCGAGTAGAACATCGATAAGCCTTGTGTCTACAAGTGCATCATTGATAAAAAAATAGTTTTCTTGGTCCTATATGTAGATGATATCCTACTCATTGGAAATGATGTAGGAGTGTTGTCTAATGTAAAGGGCTGGCTGGCTAGCCAATTCCAAATGAAAGATTTGGGAGAGGCAAGTTATGTTCTAAGGATCCAACTTATAAGGGATCATAAGAACACACTAATAGCACTGTCTTAGACATCATATATCGATAAGATTCTTATGCGATTTTTGATGCAAAACTCTAAGAAAGGTAATTTACCTTCTAGATATGGAGTTCACTTGTCTAAGGAACAGTTTCCTAAGATACCTTAAGAAGTTGAGGATATAAGACGTGTACCCTATGCATCGTTAGTAGGTAGTCTCATGTATGCTATGTTATGCACGAGACCGGACATCTGTTATTCATGAGACTGGACATCTGTTATGCAGTGGGAGTAGTCAGCAGATACCAGTCCAACCCAAGATTGGTTCATTGAGTTGTTGTCAAGACAATTCTCAAGTATCTTCGGAGAACGGGAGACTATATGCTAGTGTATTCCGAGCAGGATTTGATCCCGTTAGGATACATGGATTCTGATTTTCAGTCAGACAGGGATTCTAGGAAATCAACGTCTGGATCAGTATTCACCTTGGGTGGTGGAGCCATAGTGTGGAGAAGTATCAAACAATCTTGCATTGCTGACTCCACCATGGAAGCCGAATATATAGCTGCTTGTGAAGCTGCTAAAGAGGCTGTTTGGCTCCGTAAGTTCTTGAGTGATCTGGAAGTTGTTCCGGATCTGGATAGGCCCATCACACTTTATTGTGATAACAGTTGTGTTGTGGCTAATTCCAAAGAACCAAGAAGCCACAAGAGAGGGAAGCATATAAAGAGATAGTGTAGAGAGGAGATGTGATCGTCACCAAGATAGCCTCATAAGACAATTATGCTGATCCATTTACGAAGACCTTACCAGCTAAAGTGTTTTTAGGTCACCTATATTGTCTAGGGTTAAGAGACATGCCTCACATGCTTTAGTGCAAGTGGAAGATTGTTGGGGTTTATGCCCTAAAGATGTAATTTGTAAATGGATTTATAAAATAAATAAAAGGAAAAGTTCAATTCATTCTTGTTGTGTTGTTTATTTTATAACTTGTGCATATATTTAACATCCAAGATTGCCGGATGTAATCTGGAACTGTGTATATGAGTGACATATACGAATGTATACAGTAAGAGACGTGCAATCTAAAGAGTCCGTATATAGCAAATAAAGTTGATTACTTTATTTGTGGTTAATCTATAGTTGCGGTCCATTCCGTAATGTACGGTGATTCTATCCTGAATCATTCATATGATATATGGGAATGGAGACACCTTGTATGATGTGATTATATAGGACTGGGCCATGATCTATATGAATCTCTCACCAAGATCCGTTTACCGATGAGATTCATATATATCAACTAATGATGGTTATATGTTTAACACCCAAACCTTTCAGGCCCAATTGAGAGGCCCAAATTTGAAAAAAAAATAAGCGTGAAACAGAAAGTGAATTGGTGAGTAAGCATTGGTAGTCTGTATGGTTGACAGACAGCTGTAAGCTTAGTTAACTCGCTCACAACTTCAGCTGTGTCTTTCCATACGTATATATATTGAAGGATAAACATTATGAGAGTTAGAAAGCAGTAGAATTATGTAGATCAGAAGGAAGAGAATGAAGAAACATAAAATAAAAGAAAAGAAGTCAGTGGGGCTCTTGTGATATTATAGATTTTTCGGTTGATTCTTCTTTGAATTCCAGCTTCTAATTGGTTTTTGTGTGATTGTTAGAGAAGGAAGACGAAGTAGAGCTTCTAATTGGTTTTTGTGTGATTGTTATGGAAGAAAGACGAAGTAGAGGGAACCTAGCATACTTGATCTGAATTAAGCTTGACGTCTAAGTTCTAAGTGAAAAGGTTTTCAGTTTTGTTTTTAACTCCAAAGTTTCAAGTTTTATGCTTAAGTTAATTGCTTGCAAATTATTGATAGGCGTTTTATTTCTTTTATGAGTTATGGTGATTATACAGAGAACTGAAAGTATGTTTTATGCTTATATTAGCATTCAGAATATCAGTTATATTATTTTTTTAAATATCAAGAAGAGATTATAATTTTTACAAAAGCTCCATGTCTGTACCCTTCCCCAGTTATGATTATTGTTGGCTTTTGGGTCGTTCTACACATGTGTATGTCAGATGAGTCGCTCTGCACGTGTATGACCAGATTAAAAGAGTATTGAGTCGCTCTGCACGTGTATGACCAGAAGTTATACCGACTCTGCGTTTGCACGAAGTAATTCGACTTACGTATTGAAGATATCCCTGGGTACTAATTTGGTGCAGATTAAGATTTCATAAATTATCTTATTCTTGTTCAGAAAAGAGATGTATTCAGTTTATTAAGTATGAAAGTAAATATATTATCTCTTACTGTGGAAATCTTTTGATATGATGAAATGATACTATGTATTACTGAATGCATATTGAAAAGTTGTTCATAAATGTATTTTTAAAGTTTTCATTCACTCACTGGACGTTAGCGCTCATCCTTTCACTTCTAAAATATTTTTCCAGGTAGCTGTTCGGTTGTGTGGACTCTTCAGTTTTGAGGTAGGCCACTCGATGACATCATGGAGTGCAAGAGTCGTGCATTAAAATTTTCATGTTCATAATTTGAGGTGTGCTAGGCCTACTCGGCCTATCGGCTTACTCAGGTTTCTTGCTCGGCCGTGGTCGGTTTCTTACTCGGTCTGGTAGGGATTTTGACTGGTTAGTTTTTAAAAGTGGTCGGTTTTTGATCCGATCGGTCTTTTTTTGACAACTGTTTGTAATGAACGAAAATGACAATAAAGGACATGCAGTTATGTACATTTGTACTCTCCAATATTTTCCATTATTTTTCTTATATTCTTTTTTATTAAAAGAAATTTTTTTCTATGGAATTTTAGTCCAAATTCGTTTAGCATGTCAGCAAAAATTACAGTCCACAGGGCCTCCCTCGTACTAGAAGAGAGGAGTTGGGGTGGGTCCTGTCACCTTAGTATCAGAGCCATGGTCTATGATTCCTTAGACCACAGAATAATTTTTTGCATTTAGTTTCATGCATTTAAGCATAACTTTGATTTTATAACAGCATTATGCGTCGAGTTGGCCGCCCATGCACGAGACCGGTAGCTGACCTAGGAGAGAGGAATGGTAACCAAGGTGAAAATGAGGCAGAATCACACCCTTAACCACCTATAGCTCAACCTAATGTGCCAGAACCTAGGGAGGAACCTATGGATAGAATTGCGTAACTGTTGACTGTCATGGTTCAGTACCAAACGTGAGTACCAGAGAATTCTATTGAGCGTGCACGTAAATTGGAAGCTACGAATTTTGATGGAACTGGAGATCCAGATAGTACTAGTTCTTGGTTGAATGAACTAGAACGTGTATTTAAAGTTATGAGGTGCACAGATGAACAGAAGGTTTCTTTTGCTACGTTTTTGTTGAAGGAAAAAGCATATGATTGGTGGCCTCAGTTCAACAAAGAACTCCTGAAGGAATTACTTGGGAGGATTTTAAGAAGCAGTTTAATGATCGTTATTATCCTCTTTTCTAACAAGATTTGAAAAGAGCTGAATTTTTCAGACTAATGTTGGGATCTATGAGAGTACAAGAGTATGAGAAGAAGTTTACAGAACTTTTGAGGGTTGCTCCGTATGTAGTCGCTGATGAAGAAAATAAGTGTAGAAAATTCGAAGATGGACTTCGATCGGAAATTAAGACAATACTGACTACCTCTAGGCATGTTGAGTTCGGTAAGTTGTTCAAAGCTATATTGAGAGTTGAGAGAGGCCTTAATGACTCTCGTAGATTTGAACAACAGAAGTAAAAGCGCAGTAACTGGTCAGTAAGAGGTTCTTTTAGCAAAATACCTAAGGCAACGGACGGTTTTTCAGGTCAGACTAGTAAAACAGAGTGTGGACCTGGTTCTAGCCAAGTATCAGTCCAACAACCAATGGGTAGTCGTCAGCAGAGTGTTAGTATGGGTATAGGTAGGCGTCCTCTATGTCAGACATATGGAAAGCACCATGATGGTGAGTGTTACTTGGGAAGATTAGGTTGTTATCAATATGGGCAGGCTGGACATCTAAAAAGAGATTGCCCCGAATTAGTCTAAGGGGGTAATGAAGAAAGAAAGATAGTTTTTCAACCAATGCAAAGTGGCACTAGTCAGATTCAGGGATAAAGGGGATCCCGAGTAGGAGGATCTACATCTACAGGGAAAACCCAAGCTAGTGTAGCAGGGGTTGGAGGCGACCAACAGAGAGGTCAGCGGGTAGACCTCGTACTCAAGCAAGAGTTTTTGCTATAACTCAGCAAGATGTCGTAATAGCTTCACCATTGACAAGATTAACTCAGAAGAATGTGAAGTTTGAATGGTCAGAAACATGTGAACAGAATTTTCAAGAACTCAATGAGAGATTGACTTCTGCTCCAATACTTGTCCTTCCAATCGGAAGTGATGGATTTGTTGTTTACAGTGATGCATCTAAACATGGTTTGGGTTGTGTTTTGATGCAACATGGGAAATTGATAGCCTATGCATCAAGATAATTAAAGAAGCATGAATAGAATTACCTAACACATGAAAATTTAGATGCATCACTGTAAGATTTATACAGTCGTGTTTGCATTGAAAATTTGGGGGCATTACCTATATGGGGTCACTTGTCAGATTTATACAGATCATAAAAGCTTGCAATTTCTTTTCACTCAGAAAGAACTAAATTTGAGACAAAGAAGATGGATTGAGTTGATTAAAGGTTATGATTGTACGATTGAATATCATCCTGGTAAGGCAAATGTGGTGGCAGATGCACTCGGTAGAAAGTTTTCAAGTTCTATGGCTCATTTGAAGATGACCTACCTTTCACTATTAGCTGAATTAAGAATGTTGAGAGTTAAGCTAGCAACACGGGATTTTGGAGCATTACTGGATACTTTTTAGGTTATACCAGTTTTGATTGATCGTATACGAGAATTGCAAACTCAAGATTCTTATTTAGTTAAATTGAAGGAAGAAGTACAGAAAAACTTACGAGCTGATTTTGTAGTGAGAAGTGATGGTACATTAGTTCTAGGTAATAGACTTTGTGTACCAAACATTAAGGAACTCAAGAATGAAATTTTAGAGGAAACTCACTCTTCAGCTTATCCAATGCATCCAGGAAGTACTAAACTGTATCGTACTTTGAAATAGCATTACTGGTGGCAAGGTTTGAAAAGAGAGATAGCAGAATTCGTCTCTAAATGTTTGATTTGTCAGCAAGTCAAGACAGAGCATCAGAAACCAGCAGGACTTTCGCAACCACTTCCTATTCCTGAATGGAAATGGGAACATGTTACCATGAATTTTGTGGTAGGACTTCCTCGTAGTCAAAGTGGTCACGACATTATATGGGTGATTGTTGATCGACTTACGAAGTCTGCACACTTTTTGCCAATCAGTATTACTTACTCTGTTGACAGATTAGCCCAAATTTATATTGATAATATAGTTCGTCTTTATGGTGCACCGGTATCTATAGTATCAGACAGAGATCCTCGGTTTACATCCAAATTTTGGCCCAGGTTACAAGAAGCTTTAGGAACTTGACTGTATTTTAGTACTGCTTTTCACCCACAGACTGACGGTCAATCAGAGCGTACTATTCAGACATTAGAGGATATGCTTCGAGCTTGTGTAATGGATTTCAAAGGAAGTTAGGATGTTCATATACCGTTGATAGAATTTGCCTACAATAACAGTTATCAGGATAGCATTGAAATGGCTCCTTATGAAGCTTTGTATGGGAGAAAATGCAGAACACCGGTATATTGGGATGAAGTAGGTGAGAGAAAGTTGTTAGGTCCAGAAATTGTTCAAGTCACAACAGAAAAGATCAAAATCATCAGAGACAGATTAAAGGTTGCACAAGATAGGCAGAAAAGCTACACAGATAAGCGATAAAGGGAACTTGAATTTAAAGTAGGTGACTATGTGTTCTTACGAATATCACCTTGGAAAGGTATACTTCGATTTGGAAGACGTGGGAAGTTAAGTCCGTGATACATTGGTCTGTATGAGATTATTGCCAGAGTGGGAGCAGTGGCATACCGTTTAGCTTTACCTTCAGAGCTTTCAAGAATTCATGACGTATTTCATGTTTCTATGCTTCGAAAATATATAGTCGACCCTATGCATGTTTTAACCAAGCAACCAGTGAAGTTAAGAGAAGATTTGTCTTATGAAGAGGAACCTATTTAAATTTTAGATAGAAGGGAACAAGTATTACGTACTAAGGTTATTCCTCTAGTAAATGTGTTATGGAGAAATCACGCAATAGAAGAAGCAACTTGGGAACATGAAGATCAGATGCAAAATCAGTATCCCCATCTGTTTCAGCTAAGTAAGTAAATTTCGAGGATGAAATTCTTATGCGATGGGGTGAATTGTATCACCCAAACCTTTCAAGCCCAATTGAGAGACCCAAATTGGAAAAAATAATAAATAAATAAAATAATAAATAAAAAAAAATAAGCTTGAAACAGAAAGTGAATTGGATTGGTAGTCTGTATGGTTGACAGACAGTTGTGAGCTCAGTAAACTAGATCACAACTTCAGCTGTGTCTTTCCATACGTATATATATTGGAGGATAAATATTATGAGAGTTAGAAAGCAGTAGAATTGTGTAGAACAGAAGGAAGAGAAGGAAGACATAGGAAGAAAAGGAAAAGAAGTCAGTGGGGCTCTTGTGATATTATAGATTTTTCGGTTGATTCTTCTTTGAATTCCAGCTTCTAATTGGTTTTTGTGTGATTGTTAGGGAAGGAAGATGAAGTAGAGGGAACCTAGCATACTTGGTCCGAATTAGGCTTGACGTCTAAGTTATGAGTGAAAAGGTTTTCAGTTTTGTTTTTAACTCAAAATTTTCCAGTTTTATGCTTAAGTTAATTGCCTGCAAATTTTTGATAAGCGTTTTATTTCTTTTATGAGTTATGGTGACTATACAGAGAACTGAAAGTATGTTTTATGCTTATATTAGCATTCAGAATATCAGTTACATTATTTTTATAAATATCAATAAGTGATTATGATTTTTACAAAAGCAACATGTCTGTACCCTTCCCCAGTTATGATTATTGTTGGCTTTTGGGGCCGTTCTACATATGTGTATGTCAGATGAGTCGCTCTGCACATGTATGACCAGATTAAAAGAGTATTGAGTCGTTCTACACGTGTATGACCAGAAGTTATTCCCGACTCTGCGTTTGCACGAAGTAATTCGGCTTATGTATTGAAGATATCTCTAAGTACTAATTTGTTGCAGATTAAGATTTCATAAATTATCTTATTCTTGTTCAGAAAAGAGATGTATTCAGTTTATTAAGTATGAAAGTAGATATATTATCTCTTACTGTGAAAATCTTTTGATATGATGAAATGATACTATGTATTACTGAATGCATATTGAAAAGTTGTTCCGAAATGTTTTTTTTTTAAGTTTTCATTCACTTACTGGGCGTTAGCGTTCATCCTTTCACTTCTAAAATATTTTTCCAAGTAGCTGCTCGGTTGTGCGGACTCTTCAGTTTTGAGGTGGACCACTCGATGACATCATGAAGTGCAAGAGTCATGCATTTAAATTTTCATGTTCATAATTTGAGATGTGCTCGGCCTGCTCGGCCTGCTCGGCCTATTCAGCCTACTCGACTTACTCAGCCTATTTGGCCTACTCGGCCTATTCGGCCTACTCGACTTACTCAGGTTTCTTACTCGGCCGTAGACGGTTTCTTACTCTATCTGGTCGATTTTCTGGTCGGGATTTTGACCGGTTAATTTTTAAACGTTGTCGGTTTTTGGTATGATCGGTCTTTTTTGACAACTGTTTGTAATGAACGAAAATGCAATAAAGGACATGCAGTTATGTACATTTGTACTCTCCAATATTTTCCATTATTTTTCTTTTATACTTTTTGTTTAAAAGTAAGTATTTTCTATGGAATTTTAGTCAAAATTATTTTAGCATGTCAGCAAAAAGTACAGCCCACAGGGGCTCCCTCGTACTAGAAGAGAGGAGTCGGGGTGGGTCTTGTCAATATGTGGGTGATCTTAAGCCTGAGTGTCTTATCGACTTCTTCAGGTTAGATCGTTGTCTTTGATATACCATGGGTGATGTCGGATGTTGTTCCCGATCAATATGCTCCGTATGTTGGGATTACGGTTTGGCTTGTGGCTGGGAAGGTTTGTACACAATAGTGGAATCCAGTCCTTCTTGTGAGAAGTAGACGGTAGTTCCCTTAAGGGTTGATTCGGGGCTTGGACAATATGAGTGCTCTCCTAATTCCGTAAGGAAATATGATTTATTGTCCATTAGAGAATCAACGGTACTTAAAGGATATATGTAATTAGAGGGGTATAACGGATATTATGACCCATCTCTAATTATGAACTACTGTGGAAGATCACACCATGTGTAATAGCTATATCGATAGACACCGAGTTGTATCGGTCTATGTAAAAGCGTCTGCAGTTGAGAGATTGCAGCTTCGGTTTTTAAGTGGAATAACACCGGAGTTAATAATCAAGGAATATTAACTAAAGAGTTTAATTAATGATTCTGAGAATTATTGGAGCTCAAAATACTATGGGTCTTTTAGGTCCCCTTACTAGCTCGATCGATTTAGGTAACAAGGGTCACGGTTAATTAATTGGATTGTCCAATTAATTGTGTTACAAAAGTGACACGTATATATTCAGGAATTAATTGAATAATGAGATTATTTAATTAATGAATGTTAATAGTTAAATTAATTAAATAATTAGATTATTTAATTATATTTATAATTATGAATTATTAATTAACTATTAGTTGGAGGGTGTTAATTGATATATGGATTTAGGTGAAAATAAAATAATAGGATTATTTTATTTTACTAAATCATTTATCTGATCACTTTTAATATATTAGATATATTTGAAAAGGATAATTAAAAGATATATATCAATTATAACACAAGAGATTGCATTGGATGCAAATTGGTGTGTGCACATATATAAGTGTTTGAATAGGATACAACAAGGATATATATATATATATGATATATATGTTTTATATATTATGATAGATGAATAAAATGCTAGTGTAGGCGTAAAATAAGGAAAAGATTTTTAAAAAATGATTCTGGTTTGTTTTTGGTGTGTATCTGATATACACGAAAAAAAAGAAAAAAAAAAGGCATAAGTTTTGCATGAGATGCAATTTATGTGTGCGTGAAATCAATACACCAAATTAAGAAGAAAGAGTTTCTGCAAGACTTTTCTCTACATCCTCCATTCAAGTTCCTGAGATCGTGACACACCCACACGCAGTTACCAGTTCTGAGAGATAGCGAGGAAGATCAAGTGGTTCAGACAGGAGCATAGCGTAAAGTGAAGGAGCCTCCAAACGGTTGTAAGATTTTCTTCTTTTGATTATATCGATTTCAATTTCCTGTGTTTACATATTGTATGTATTAGTTCCGAAAAATAATTACGATCCCAAGTTCACTGGTCCCAGATACATATTATGATTTGTATAAAAATTTTAAAACCTAGTTCCGCTTCGTAACTGGTGAACGGGGTACCAAAAGTTCCATGATCCCTCTATCATATACATCATTCGGTCCAAAAAACTCTGGCTCTTCTGGCTCAGACACCTGTGTGTTCCTGTCTTTGTACATGACCTTTTCGTCGAAGACAACGTCTCTACTTCTGATCATCTTACGATTTTGGTCATCCCACAGCTTGTAACCAAAATCATCCTCTCCGTAGCCCACCAAAGTACACTTCACTGACTTGGCGTCTAGCTTACTCCGCGTGTGATCACCTACATGTACATATGAAACACACCCAACACTTTAAGATGAGAAAGTTTTACCTCTTTCCCAGTCTAGATCTCTTCTGGTATAGCGAGGTCCAAGGGCTTTGATGGTCCTTTAATGATCAAATATGATGCTGTATTGACTGCTTCTGCCCAAAACTGTTTTGGCAGCCCTAAGTGTAGCCTCATGCTTCTGGCTCTCTCAGTCAATGTCCTATTCATTCGTTCTGCTATGTCATTCTGCTGTGGGGTTCCAGGAACCGCCCTACTAAGCTTTATCTCATTCTTGTAGCAAAACCTCTTGAACTCATTGTTTTCATATTCTCCACCATTGTCTGAATACAACCTTTTAATCTTTAAACTTGTCTCATTCTCAACCCTGGCTTTCCATCTCTTGAAAGCATTAAATACCTCATACTTGAATTTTAGAAAGTAAACCCATACCTTTATGGAACGGTCATCGATGAATGTGACGGAGTACAGTTTACCTCCGGTTGATGATACTGAAGCTGGACCCCAAAAATCGGTGTGCACTAGTTCTAACTTCTCATTTACAGGTGTTCTTCCCGTTCTTTTGAAGCTCACTCGCTTCTGTTTTCCTAGAATGCAACTCTCATAGAAATCAACCTCATCACTTTTCAAATCTGGCAATTTACCTTTCGAATGCAGACACTTCAACCCCTGAGAACTCATGTGCCCAAACCTCTAGTGCCACAAGTTCAAATCGTCCTTGCCTTCCGCCATAGCGACTGAACCACAACCATTCGTGGTTGTGTAAAGCGACCCATTATTACTTCCTTGACGATTTTCATTGCACATTTCGAAATCTTCCACTTATCACCTGTGAAAGTTGTCACAAAACCATCTGATGCAAGTTGCCTAATAGAGATCAAATTCTTCCTCAAGTCCGGTATATACCTCACATTGTCGAGCTTCCAAACTGACCCTTGCTGTTGAATCTTCACATCTCCCTTCCTGGTAATGTCGCATGCTTGATCGTCACCAAGATACATTTTACCCAAGTTTCCGGAAATGTAGTTCTCGAGAAATTCCCTGTGAGGTGTGGCATGGAATGAGGCTCCCGAATCCAAGACCCAGGACTCCGTCTTACTTTCCAACGAGCAAATAAGGCAGTCATCTGACTCCTCCGATACACAATTCGCACCGCTCTTGCCTCTATCTTTCTTCTCAGATCTACACTCATACGAGAGATGGCTTTTCTTACCACAATTCCAACATTCTGCATCCTTTTTGCTTCGTTGCTGGTTTCCCGAATAGTTGACCTGATTCTTAGACTTGGACTTACCTCTTGACTTTGATCTTTCCCGTTGAATTGTATTCCGATTTCTGCTTCTGCCTTCTCTAACTTCCAAATTCAATGCTGAAGATGTAGACGCCCCTAATCCCTCTTCACGCATCCTTATCTCTTCCGTCATGATCATGTTTATAACCTGCTGAAGATTCAAGTTTTCTTTTCTGAACTAGTTGGTAATTGACTGGCATGTCATTTTCCAATTTTTTGGCATTTGGGTGAGTAGAAACTCCGCCATAAAATCCTCATCAAAACCCATAGATAAAGAACACAACCCATCATTTACTTTATTGAACTGGTTCAGAAAATCTTTAAAGTTCTGACCCTCTGCCATCTTCAAGGTTGATAACTTCTTAACAAGATGGACTTTCCTTACCGTAAAAGGTTGTTTGTATAGGTATGATATGGTATCCATTAGATCTTTGGCTGTTTATTGATCCTTTACGTTGAAGGCGACCTACTTCATCAAACTGAGACGAATTGCTCCCGATGCTTTCCTATCCAGAAGTTCAAAGTCATCATCATCCATACTCTTCGGTTTCCATTTATTTTCCCAATCTTCATCAGTCATATCCTTTTGTCTCTCTTTTATCGACCAATGTAGATCCTTCTGGTACAGATAATCTTCCATCTACATCTTCTAGAAGATGAAATTTAAACCATTGAATTTCACAATCTTATGTGTTTCCTTCACTGACTCCATCTCCACGAAGAAATCGATGACCTCTAGAGAACCTAGATTTGTGTGAAAAATAATTTGCCCCAACCCGGAGCTCTGATACCAATTGTTGTCGAAAAGAAATTGCAAACACACAAATCTAAACACAAAATAGAAAACAATAAGAAAAGAAGACACAAAAGATTTTACGTAGTTCAGCAATTTGCCTACGTCCATGGAGCGCACTGCACTCAATCCACTATTTATCAGAGTTGATTACAATCTCTCTGACTCTCTTGCAGTCTCTCTCTATAATTAGTCTTTCTTTACAATTGCTCTCTCTCTCTAGCAATTTTTCCTCACACACTACGTACTATTTTTCTGCTCTTTTCTTCTCTCTCTCTTTGAGTACAAATAATGGTAGTATTTATATAGGAGTACTAGGGTTAGCCAAATCTCAATTGGAATCTATTTCCTTTTCCAAATTACTTATGCACACAGGATTTCCTCTTTCCTCGTGAAATCCGTCACTACCGTGGCCTGGACCGCTGTGTGGGCACATTCCTGCGCTGCGGTCCACAACGCATGATTCTTCTATGGAATACCGCTCCACAGACCGCGGTGTGTGCATGTTGCCTGCGCTGCGGTACGCACAGTATGTCACATCTGGACTTCTCCGATGTGTGTGTCACGGTCCGAACACTTGCCCCCGCCGCGTCACCTGCCGGAGCTCATTTTTCTTTTTCGTTTCTAGCTTCACATAACCCAACATGGGATTAGCTCTAACGAGGTTATTACAAAGTATATGACTAAAGTATTGAGAGAAAAATGAAGTTTAAGAGCTTTGAAAGAAACTCCATTAATGGAAGTTTTTTATTGTCATTTCTTATCTTTTTGATATTACAGAGGTCTCTATTATATATCATCAACTTTCTGCACACGCTAAAAACATTTTTTGAAATCTTATCCAGTCACAATTGGACAACTAATTTCAGATAGACTAATTGTAATTAATTTTACATTAATGTCTAACAAACTTTCCTAAGCTTAGTCAGACTATAATGAAACCATTAGTTAACGATTTCCTTCCATCACCGTTAACATTGGTTTCCTGACTATAGCTTGTACAGCTGAAGTCAGACTAGTATCACCAAGCAGTTTTGTGATGCTCTGTTTTTTGGTTGACACTCTGTTCTTGCATGTACAAAGTATCAGTAGCTTTAGCTTTAGCTTGCTTCTTTGTACTTAGCATGCATGTTAGCTGATCACACGAATTACTAGAACCTTCTTGGTTATAAAGCTCCACCTCCGCATTAACCAAACTGGAACTACCATGCAATGTGACTCGGCGAGTAACTGTAACCACAAACTCCCACCATCAAGAACTCGTGAAATTGCACAAATGAAAAGTAATTTGTTTAATCTCGGCAATGACAATGTATCGAGTACCTTTGCTCAAAAAATGCAAGCTCTCCCCAATACTTTATGCATATGACCGACTTCTAGAAAGAAAAAAAGCCTCTATGCAGCATAGCATCCTGAAAAGTCGGTACAAACAGGTAATTTAGATGATGTTGGAAATTTTTTGTGATAAACTCTCATTTTGAGAGCACAAATTGAGTATGATAAATTCCATAAAATTGGAAGATAAAAGTGGATTCGAATTCTCCTCCGTGATAACTTCGAAATGGTATAATCAAATTCACAAAATGGTTAATGGGTGAATGAGAAATTGAGTCTCAAAGTGAACCCATTGTGTAGGGATTAAAATGAATCCCACATTGCTTAGGGAAATCATTTATATGTAGTTTATAAGTGAATCTGTGATATGACCTATTAGCATGTGTGTGGCATAGAGGCTCTCTCTTGTGCATGCGCACCTTCGAATGCACAACTCGTGTGTGGGTGTGACCTGTAGACACGAATGCTGTTCCGATTGGACCGTGAGAGTCCAATTGACCTTTTGTCACTTCTCTAAGTCAACATTTTTTATTGTGATGAATAAGGAAAACTTTAATTGTTTGGATTCTAATTTCTTACTTGATCACTAAGAATACAGAATCGGGTTTTAATTAGAAGTAAATCTCTTTGGAGAATATTATCTAATTAAATTATTTTCTTATTAAATCAAAAACGTAATTTCCCAAAATAATCCCGATTTAATCCTAAAACCCTATTGTTTCAGTCGGTTTGGGTATTTAATATCTCTAATATTCTGTTCATATTACCAAAAAGAATATACAAAGTTTAGAGGTAGCCGAATTCATATTCTTCCTCTCTGTTTCTTGGAAAATATAATATGATATATAAGGGCAATGCCATACTGCCATCTAGCTATAGCAAAGCACTAGTATGTGATTAGCTAGAGAGCTCAGAACAGATGAAGTGATTGTAAAACGTATTTTGCAAACAAACCTGACTGGTATAAATGAAAACAGAAAGTAACGTTAGAAAAAGAGTTTGATCCAAGACCCGTGTTTCATATGGTGTCCTTAAAACGATTTCACCGGACAACACCATATGTGTATTTAGGCGATTGTCTCCCAGGATACAACAGTTCAACAGTGGTAGGCCTAAGCACTATCTACTACTAGTGAACTCAAACCGAGTTTTGAACTTACCAAGAAACAGAGAGAAGAAACGAATTCGGCTGCTCAAAAGAAACTTGAATTATTTTTCTGTGTGTGTTGAACAAAATATAAGAGGGATTAAATACCCAAACCGTAAAATTCGTTTTGATTTTATAAGGAAATAATTTAATTAGATAATATTCTCCAAAGAGATTTATTTCTAATTAAAACTCGATTCTGTATTCTTAGTGATCAAGTAAGAAATCAGAATCCAAACAATTAAAGCTTTCCTTATTCATCACAATCAAAACGTTGACTTAAGGAAGTGGCAAAAGGTCAACTGTGCTCTCACGGTCCAGTCGGAGCGGCATTTGTGTACGCAGGTCGCGCCCACACACGAGTCGTGCATTCGAAGGTTCGGGGTCCATGATTTGCACCCCCCCCTGCGCGCGCGAGAGAGAGCCTCTATGCCACACACATGTTGAAAGCTCATATTACACATTCACTTATAAACTACTTATAAATTATTTCCCTAAGCAATGTGGGATTCCTTTTAATCCCTACACAATGGGTCCACTTTGAGATTCAATTTCTCATTCACCCATTAACCATTTTGTGAATATCCTTGAATTGTTCTGTCGTTTTGTGTAAAAGATCACACACCTTACACAGGTATCTTCCAGACCCGATTTGGTTCTCAATTTTATGTTCGTTTTGGCCATGAACATGCGCCTGGTTCTGTGAGAGTCTTTGAAGAATATAACCCTTCACTATTCTCTTTTAGAAGCGGCCCCACTTCTCTCTCACATATATGATTTCTTAATTAAGAGTAACCTGCTTTACTCTGCTCGGATTCCCAAAGCTAGGAATTTCGACGCATAAGAATCATTAAAAACTATAGTTTAACCTTTTCCTTACGGGCATCACTGTTTCATCATAGGAATGGACTTGAGGGTAACCCTCACAGTGATCTAACTGAGTCTTACAACTTGGTTGTCTCATTGAACCTAGATCTTAGGATCTCCAGTCAACTAGGTTGGGTGTCCATTGTATCGACCTTTTATCTAATGGGCTTTAGTCCCATTCCTCTTGATGATGTCTCAACTAGTTCTCTGTTTAACCCTTTAGTTAGCGGATCCGCAATGTTATCTTTTGATCTTACATTGTCAATAGTGATAACCCCAGTTGAGATTAGCTGTCTAATGGTATTATGTCTTTGACGTATATGTCTAGACTTCCCATTATACATACTGCTCTGTGCTCTTCCTATTGCTGATTGACTATCACAGTGAATGCAATCCGTTTGATATCATAGCATTGTCAAATTTCTCATGCCATTGTTTTGGTGCTTGCTTTAAACCATATAAAGACTTCACCAATTTACAGACTTTTTTCCCTTGTCCTGGAGCGGAAAAACCCTTAGGTTGTTCCATGTAAATTTCTTCATCTAAATCTCCATTTAAGAAAGCCGTTTTCATATCCATTTGATGTACTTCAAGATTTCGCAAAGCTGTGATTGTAAGTATCATTCTAATGGAGGTTATTCTCGTCACAGGAGAATATGTATCAAAGTAGTCTAGGCCTTCTCGTTGATTATAACCTTTAATTACAAGTCTGGCCTTATACTTATCAATTGTTCCATCTGCTTTCATCTTTCTTTTGAAAATCCATTTAGATCCTAGCAATTTACATCCCGGAGGAAGATCCACTAATTCCTAAGTATGATTTTGAAGGATGGAATCAATTTCGCTTTTGATTGCCTCTTTCCACAAGAGTCCTTCAGAAGAGCTTACCGCTTCTTTGAAGGTTCGAGGTTCACCTTCCATCAAATAGGTCATAAAATCTGGACCAAAATACGTTTCCGTCCTTGCTCTTTTGCTACGTCTAGGTTCATCCTCTACTTCATTTCCTTGTTCTTGGTCCTCAAAACTATCATCATGTGTTCGTTTAGACGAACTTGCTTCATCATTGGATTTATATGGAAAAACATGTTCAAAGAACATCGCGTTTCTAGATTCCATTATCGTGTTTTTGTGTATATCTGATATGTCAGATTTATAGACCAAGAATCGATGAGCACTACTGTTTTGTGCATATACAATGAAAATGTAGTCAACAGTTTTAGGACCTATTTTTACCTTCTTAGGTATAGGTACTGCTACTTTGGCAAGACACCCCCACATTCGTAAGAATTTATAGGAAGGCTTTCTTCCTTTCCATAGTTCATATGGTGTCTTGTCTTCTTTCTTTCGGGGTACCTTATTTAAAAGGTAATTGCTAGACAATATAGTGTCGCCCCACATGTTCTGAGGCAATCCAGAACTTATCAGCATTGCATTCATCATCTCTTTTAAGGTACGATTTTTACGTTCTGCAATACCGTTTTGCTGAGGGGAATATGGTGCAGTAGTTTGATGTATGATTCCGTGTTGAGCACAGAATTCACCAAACGGTGCTACATATTCATCACCTCGGTCACTTCTCAGTACCTTGATTTTCTTGTTGAGTTGATTCTCAACTTCAGTTGAGACTAAACTTCTCTATAGCTTCATCCTTGTTTTTCAACAAATATACATAGCAGTATTTGGTGCTATCATCTATAAATGTGATGAAATATTTGTTGCCACCTCTTGTTTGACCAATTTTAAATCACATATATATGTGTGAATTAAATCAAGAGGTTCAGATTTCCTTTCAATAGTTTGAAATGATGGCCTTGTTAGTTTTGCTTCAACGCAAACTTCACACTTATGTTTAGGATCAATATTGAATGTGGGAATAT
The DNA here is from genome assembly GCA_032871835.1 of Dipteronia dyeriana. Lineage (NCBI taxonomy): Eukaryota > Viridiplantae > Streptophyta > Magnoliopsida > Sapindales > Sapindaceae > Dipteronia > Dipteronia dyeriana. The sequence continues at coordinate 6,065,807 of CM065302.1, forward strand.
GATTTAAGTTAATTAATCTATGCAGAGTATCATAATTAACGTGTCCTAATCTACCATGCCATAAACTGGAAGACTCAAGCAAATAAACTGAAGAATTATCTTTATTGATTGTTCTTTTGACAACATATACATTAAGCTTAAACAGCCCTTCAGTTACATATCCCCTACCCACATAAGTTCCCTGCTTGGTTAAAACCACTTTGTCTGATTCAATCACCATCTTGAACCGATGCTGATTGAGCAACGAACCGAAAACCAAGTTCTTGCGTATATCAGGTACATACGGCACATTGTTCAAGCTCAGAGTTATACTAGAGGTCATCTTGAGAATGACTTGACCACGTCCCTTCACGTCAGATGTGGCTGAGTTGCCCATATACAACTTTTCTTCATTCTACATTTCTTCAAATATATTGTATATTGAACATCTCCCTGTCAGAGCATATATGACGAATGGCCCTAGTATCCAACCACCACTCCCTTGGGTTTGACCCAACGAGGTTTGCTTCTGTCACAACTGCAGAGAGATTGATCTCGGATACATCTCTTGAGATCCCAGCAACCATGTTTGCCTCGTGGTTCTTCTTCTTCTTTGGCAACCTGCATTCAGAAGATTTGTGACCTAGCTTGTCACAGTTGAAGCACTTCCCTTGGAATTTTGGCTTCTTAGAGACTCCTCCCTTAGGACCCAATTTGGATCCTTTCCCAGGCTTGTTCTTCTTTGGTTTAGAACTTTGCCCATGCTCAACCACATTGATCTTCGCTTCAGGCGCATTGACATATTTCTTGTCATACTTCATGTGATCTTCATGAATACGAAGCTTGAGAATTAGATCCTTGATCTTCATCTCTTTTCTCTTGTGTTTGAGATAATTTTTGAACTATTTCCATGAAGGAGGAAGCTTCTCAATGATTGCAGCCACCTGGAAAGTTTCACTCAGGGTCATCCCTTCGGCATGTATCTCATGCAGAATCACCTGTAGCTCTTGAATTTAATTCACACAGATATATGTGATTCAAGTTTCTTTTGAGAAGCCGAATTCGTTTCTTCTCTCTGTTTCTTGGTAAGTTCAAAACTCGGGTTGAGTTCGCTGGTAGTGGATAGTGCTTAGGCCTACCACTGTTGAACCGTTGTATCCTGAGAGACAATCACCTAAATACACATACGGTGTTGTCTGGCGAAATTGTCTTAAGATTGTAAAACGTATTTTGCAAACAAACCTGACTGGTATAAATGAAAACAGAAAGTAACGTTAGAAAAAGAGTTTGATCCGAGGCCCGTGTTTCACACGGTGTCCTTAAGACAATTTCTCTGGACAACACCGTATGTGTATTTAGGCGATTGTCTCCCAGGATACAACGGTTCAACAGTGGTAGGCCTAAGCACTATCCACTACCAGCGAACTCAAACCGAGTTTTGAACTTACCAAGAAACAGAGAGAAGAAACGAATTCGGCTGCTCAAAAGAAACTTGAATCATATATATCTGTGTGAATTAAATTCAAGAGCTACAGGTGATTCTGCATGAGATACATGCCGAAGGGATGACCCTGAGTGAAACTTTCCAATTGGCTGCAATCATTGAGAAGCTTCCTCCTTCATGGAAATAGTTCAAAAATTATCTCAAACACAAGCGAAAAGAGATGAAGATCGATGATCTAATTCTCAAGCTTCGTATTCATGAAGATCACATGAAGTATGACACGAAATATGTCAATGCGCCTGAAGCGAAGATCAATGTGGTTGAGCATGGGCAAAGTTCTAAACCAAAGAAGAACAAGCCTGGGAAAGGATCCAAATTGGGTCCTAAGGGAGGAGTCTCTAAGAAGCCAAAATTCCAAGGGAAGTGCTTCAACTGTGACAAGCTAGGTCACAAATCTTCTGAATGCAGGTTGCCAAAGAAGAAGAAGAACCAAGAGGCAAACGTGGTTGCTGGGATCTCAAGAAATGTATCCGAGATCAATCTCTCTGCAGTTGTGACAGAAGCAAACCTCGTTGGGTCAAACCCAAGGGAGTGGTGGTTGGATACTGGGGTCACTCGTCATATATGCTCTGACAGAGAGATGTTCAATATATTTGAAGAAATGAAGAATGAAGAAAAGTTGTATATGGGCAACTCAGCCACATCTGACGTGGTCAAGTCATTCTGAAGATGACCTCTGGTATAACCCTGAGCTTGAACAATGTGCTGTTTTGAACTTACCAAGAAACAGAGGGAAGAAACGATTTCGGCTGCTCAAAAGAAACTTGAATTATTTTTCTGTGTGTGTTGAACAGAATATAAGAGGGATTAAATACCCAAACCGTAACAAGGAAATAATTTAATTAGATAATATTCTCCAAAGAGATTTATTTCTAATGAAAACTCGATTCTGTAATCTTAGTGATCAAGTAAGAAATCAGAATCCAAACAATTAAAGCTTTCCTTATTCATCACAATCAAAACGTTGACTTAGGGAAGTGGCAAAAGGTCAACTGTACTCTCACGGTCCAATCGGAGCAGCATTCGTATCCGCAGGTTCGGGGCCCATGATGTGCGCGCGAGAGAGAGCCTCTATGCCACACACATGTTGAAAGCTCATATCACACATTCACTTATAAACTACTTATAAATTATTTCCCTAAGCAATGTGGGATTCCTTTTAATCCCTACACAATGGATCCACTTTGAGATTCAATTTCTCATTCACCCATTAACCATTTTGTGAATTTGAGTATACCATTTCGAAGTTCTCACGGAGGAGAATTCGAATCCACTTTAATCTTCCATTTCTATGGAATTTATCATACTCAATTTTTACCCTCAACATGAGAGATTATCACAAAATTTCCAATAGTGATACAATTAAATAGCCATATAAGAACCATTAATGTAGACTGAGTAATAGGTAACTAGGCCGTGACTATGCATCACTTGGCTCATTGGAGATTCAAACCTTCAACAGAATGGACAGCATCGATTTCATCCTATTGTTCGATAGAAACACATGCATTCTTATGATGCTGCCAATGGTTTACAAGAATCACAAATAAATTATAATAATTTTAATCCTCAAAGAAGAAATAATACTTCTTTTCAGAATAAGGAAAAATAGACATGGCCAAGGAAAAGACATTCAGACACCGAAAAGTAACTATGCTTAATGTATAGTGAGGATGTCTATTAGCGGTACTGCTTAAAAGATCAACCACATTTTCCCCACAGATATTAAAAATAGTAACAAAAGCCTTAAAAGAAATAAATTTCACTTTTATGGACAATGTGGTCTGCAATAAAGTTTGTAAATGTAATTTGTAAACACATCAGTAAAAAAGCATATATATATATAATTCTTCTAACGAAGCCATCAGATAAATCTATTTGATAATTAGAATAAATTAATAAAGAGCATGCTTCATATAAAGGCTTTAGTTCATTTATCAGGTGGAATTTGTCAATTATCAAAAAAGAGGTTTTCCTGAAAATTCTGTCCAAAATTTTAATTCTTGATAAGCCCGAGTAGGATTATCTACTGAACCAGAAAAAAGGGTCATGATAGTTATATAACTGGTATTAAAATGATTTGAAGTTAATGTTCAATACAAATATCATTTTGATGTAGAACAATTAGTCTTGGAGTTTGAAGAAGAATTGGATAGAAAATTGGTAAAGAAAAAAATAGACACGACTAAAAAAACTGGTTTGAAGAAATGAACATAACTTTTAGCTCGATTGTCTTATTGCCTATTATAATATGTTTTCTGAAAGGGATTTTGGCGATCTACGTCGTGCCAATCAGGGATACCCGGTTGAGGTCGTTTTCATCCTCAAAATAGTTGATCAAAGCAGACTATCAGGATTTCCACATTTTATTTTAATTTTTACTTTTTCGTTTTAACTTTTATTTGTTTAGTGAATGTCCAATTTGGTCTTTTTGCTTTAGTTAGGGTTTGCATAGACTATTTAACCCTCTTGTTCTTTGTTTTGAGGATATGATAAAAGTTTAGTTGAATTTCGATATCTTTTCTGGTGGATTCCAGTTTTTGTGTTCTTAGGGCTTACATTGGTAATCCTTTTTTACTTCCATTCTACATCAAGTGGTATCAGAGCAAGGATTTTTCCTTGATCAATGTCAAACAACGAAGCCGGAAGAGCTAACCCTAACGACGTTGGTCGTAAGGATGACGATGTTTGGGCAACGACGATCGATGACGAGGTTGGAAGCCATGTTTCAGAAACTGTTGGAGCAGCGACCTAATCTCAACACCTATATTGCCAACGCCCCTGCCTCTTCCAATAGAGATGGAGTCGAGGGAGTTTCCCTTGGCCGCTGTGGAGGTGGACGTCTGCCTAGAGCGGCGATACATGAGCAGTTCAAAGATCTGAGTGATGAAGACTCTGATGAGGATTTTGAGGGGTTTCCAAGGGTTTCGTCAACCAAATCGGAACCAAAATCAACCTGACTATAGAATACGCGTACCGTTGTTCCATGGTATTCAAAGAGTTTCTAGACTGGATTTCTGAGGTTGAGAGGTTCTTCGAGATGATTGAAGTTATGAAAGATCGACAAGTGAAACTGGTAGCGTATAAGTTGAGAAGCGGGGTTGTTGTTTGGTTGAAGAAGTTGCAGATGGATAGGTGACAGCGAGGCAAGACTCATGTACGAACCTGGAGACGAATAAAACAACTGATGATGACCAGATTTTTACCCCCAAATTATGAATAATTATTTCCATTACAGATTAACTGATTTGGAATATAAAGTTAAGGAGGCGCAAGAGGTACATGTTATGGTTGTACGTGCTCTAGTGATAGAAGGCAAGAAAGAGCAGAGAGTTGAGATACCAGAGAAGGTGCAGTCTCTGTTGACCGAATTTAGTGAGTTGGTGTCAAGATTTACCAGATGACCTTCCACCATTGAGAGATATTCAGCACCGTATTGATCTAGTTCCGGGAGTAAGCTTACCAAATTTACCACACAATCGGATGAGGCCTGAGGAGAATCAGATTTTACAGGAAAAAATGGACAAATTAATGAAGAAGGGGTTTATTCGAGAGAATATGAGTCCATACGTTGTTCCCGTGTTACTGGTCCCAAAGAAAGATGGCAGTTGGAGGATGTGCGTTGATAGTCGTGCGATTAACAAGATAACTGTCAGATACAGCTTTCCGATCCCGAGATTAGACGACAGGCTAGATATGTTGGAGGGTTCAAAGTTGTTTTCCAAAATTGATCTTTGAAGTGGGTACCATTATATTCGGGTTAAGCCTGGTGACGAATGGAAGACAACTTTCAAAACAAAGGATGGACTCTACGAGTGGATGGTTATGCCTTTCGGATTGTCCAACGCGTCTAGCACATTTATGCGGCTCATGAACCAGGTATTGCGACCTTACATTGGAAAATTTATAGTTGTCTATTTTGATAACATACTGGTTTACAGTCGGAGTGAGAAAGATCACATGAGGCATCTTCGAGCTGTGTTAGAAGTGCTGTCCGAAAATAAGTTGTTTATTAATTTTAAAAAGTGCAGTTGATTGATAAGAAGATTGTTATTTATTGGGTATGTGGTCAGTTCAGAGGGAATATTGGTTGATGACGAAAAGATGAGGGCCATTCGTGATTGGCCTACACCAAAGACTGTAGGAGAGGTAAGGAGTTTTCATGGTTTTGTGACGTTTTATCGTCGATTTATTAGGGATTTCAGTAGTATTGTGGCTCCCATTATAGAGTGTTTAAAGAAGGGTAAGTTTCAATGGGGTGAAGCAGCAGACATAACTTTTGCAGTCATTAAAGAAAAACTGTGCACTACTCCGTTACAGAAGGACTAAAGTAAGTAATTTTAAAATATAGTGGATCAAACCCAGATTAACGCTAACTAGAGGGATTAAAATCTTAATACTTAAAAAATAAAAATAAAAGAGGAGGGTTTTGTTTTGTTAGGGTTTAATTGAATTATGTCAAGCAACAAACAAACAAAAAGAGAAAGAAAGAGAAAAAGGGGAGAGATTGTCTTCCCTTGTCTCGCCGAATCCACCGCCTCTTTCGTCGTCGACACCTACACCGTCGCTCTACGTCATTGACATCTTCTTCAGCTACAGTCAGCCGCCGCTGCTGCTGTACTCGTTCATCGAGGCTGCTGCTTTTGCTCGTCGAAGCCGTCACCCTTACTCGTCGACCCCGCCTTCTTGCTACAAGTGAGTTAACCGGCATCAATTTCTTCTATTTCAATTGTATGTGCTTCTATTTATGGGGTTAAAAAATCGGGTTTCTTTAAAAAAAATGATGCCTATTGATACAAAATGATTAAGTAATTTGAGTTCAGATTCACATATTTAATTAACATAATTACGACAAAGAAGCATGTGCATCGATTTCTTCTATTTCGATTGTATGTGCTTCTATTTATGGACCGGTTGCTAATATATGATCTGGATCGTTATTTGGCTGTTTGAGAGATAGTTTTGGTCATTTTATATTACCAATTGTGCTGGTTAATTTAACTGCTTAAAATATTGATTTGTTCGGAATTGGATACTCAAATGTTTACAAGCTTCTTTTTAATAAGCAGCTTGTTTTGGTGTTTGTTTAAATTGAGGAAACATTAGATGTTTCCAGCACTTTCAATTTGGCTCTTAATGACTTTTGGATATATTCATTGTCTAGTTTAGTTCTTCCTTCATCTTGAAGGATCTAGAAAATGAAAAGCACTTCATAGCTAGTACTTCTCGAATCCATAACAATCCATATCAGTCCTGGATCTATTCCTGTTCCGAAACCACACTAGATTTCTAGACGTCGTGATGACGTTAGGAAGAGTTTGGTGAGTGTAAAGGATGCGGTCATCCAGTTTTGAAGCGCCTATACTGTTTTTGATATGGGACATCCATCCCTTATTTTTGATTTTTGTATTATTAGTCTAATTTGCTACCCAATAAATGATGATTCCCTTGATAAACCAAAACAATCGTTGTTGAGGTAAGAATACTCGATGAATACTTAGAGAAGCATTGGCCATTAGTTGATCATTGATGCCAATTCTTTGTATTCAATCGGTATATGTAATTAAAAATAAATTGGGTATTGTAAAAGGGAAGTGGGAGCATTGTACTGAAATGGAGAGCTCCTCCTGTTGGATCTTTCAAAGAATATGGATGCAGAGCAATTTTGAAGGAATCGTCTCTGTTGTAGTTGTTGATGCAAGAGCAGCAGTTCTGGAAGATTTTTTATGGGCTGCTGACAAGGGGTGGTTTCTAGTTTTGATTGAGTCAGATGCTTTTGGTATTGTTAATTTGTGTACATGGAATTTTGATATTTGGAGTGATGTGAATAACATTGTCTTTGATATTCTTTTGTTGATAGATAGATACATAGTAGATACAGACAGATGATAATCGAGTTAATTGCAAGTCGGTAGATTTCCATGTTACAAGTCAGTTGCATTGCAATTTACATGTCAGTTGATTCATGTTACATGTCAGTTGTATTGAAATTTACATGCCAGTTGGATTCAAGAGTTATATGCCAATTGATTTTTTATTCGTAATTTAAAAGCTGATTATATTCATCATTGTATTCAAATTAATGCACCATTCATCCAACCAAACCGATGCAGAGAAGAAGACCACAACATTGTATAATTTTACATTTCAATTGGATTCAACGTTATATACAAGTTTTATTCTAAATTACATGCCAAGTCAATTCCAAGTTACATGCTAGTTGAATTGGACTTGACATGTTAGTTGTATTCCAAGTTACATGTCAATTAAATTGGACTTGATATGCTGATTTACATGTCAATGATTCTTCGTTACATGCGAGTTTTATTCCAAGTTACATGCCAAGTCAATTCAAGATTACATGCTAGTTGAATTGGACTCGACATGCTATTTGTATTTCAAGTTTCATGCTCGTTGAATTGGACTTGACATGCTAGTTTATTCCAAGTGCAACGGATGTAGAGAAGAATGCCACAGCGTTGTATAAATTTAAATGCGAGTTGGATTCAACGTTACATGCGAGTTTTATTCCAAGCTAAATGCCAAGTCAATTCCGAGTTACATGCTAGTTGAATTGGACTTGACATTCTAGTTGTATTCCAAGTTACATGCCGCGTGAATTTCATGTTAGATATTAGTTGTATTGTAATTTACATGCTAATTGATTTCCAAGTTATATGTCAGTTGAAATGCAATTTACATGTTAGTTGTATTGAAATTTGCATACTGATTGTATTTAATTTACATTCTAGTTGATTTCCAAATTACAATTTATTTCCATGTTACATGTACACTGTAATCACATAAAAATAATTATTTTCTTGGTAACAAATAGTCCTCCTCAGTGGCAGCTTGAATCTCTGGCCCTCATACTGCTCCCTATTTTGTATCAATTATAACATTAGGAGACTGAGCAGCATATTTCCATCTCTGCTGCTAGAGAAGGTCATTCAGTGCACTAGATCACTACAGTAATCAGTATATGTATGTACTAGTTTGAGTAAAACTTTGCTTCTCATAAAAATACACCCATGAGTCACAAATCAGTGTAAAAGAACCAAAAGAACCAACAACCAAATAAAAATAGTGGAAGGTACACTCTTGCCCATGATATCCAGCTGAAAGCAATCTTTGCATTTAATAAACTCTTTCTTTTGCATCTATTTACATCTGTTAGTACAACTGATAAAGGTGCTGGATGGCATTAACCTAAATGCTGAATGTCTCTTAAGATGATTAATGAAGAAAGCATTATGAGAGACTAATTAGTTAAAGAAACAAAGATACTAACAGAACATCAAAAACTGCATGAGAGGTTTTCCTGGCAGACATCACCTTGTTCAACAACATCAACAACATCGACGGATCCACCATGGAACTTGCCATGGTTGACCATGAATCACACTACGGTTTGGATCAATGGTGAGGCCACGACAACTCTGAATACTTCCGTCATTCTCTTTTTTGCTCATTTTGGTTTCCTAAACTTGACTTTTAGTTCAAAACCTTATTATAGGGAATATGTACCTACACAACGCTCAACATACAAATTATATATAAAAATACATTCGAAAACGAGAACAAAAGCTAGGAAATAGGGACTTCAAATATGTATAAATATCGTCCAATCATCTATTAATGGAGAGTAGAAAACTTAGGCATGTTGAGAGAAATTTATTGGTTTGAATAGAATTAAAACCGATTACAAAATGTTCTGTATATATACTGACAGAAACTTCACTAAATGAATTTCCTAGAATTTTGGAAAAGCTAACAACTTTCATTAGCACTAGAGTGCTGATCTGAACAATGCTCAGGCACTTATATTGACAGCATCTCTTCTGTTGATCATAACAAGACTATCTGCACGATTATTGCAAGTCCACTTTTAGCATTATTAGCATCACATTGATTGTGTGAAGATTCTACCTTACCAGTTCAGTGCTTCAACACATGGGGGCTGCATATCTTTAAAAGAATATTTCTGCAACATCTATAAGCTTTTATGCTTCCATCCCAGGTAATCTTTCGCTATTATTAATAAGGTACTCTCTTTGTTGAAAATTTCCTTATTCCTTCATTTTCACAATTTTTTGTGTTCTAAGTGTGGCTTTTGAAATCATTTGTTACTAGTTGTTTTCAATTTCCTTATCCATGGTATTTATTTATTTGTTTTGAACGGTAAGAATATATATTCGAAAGGTCAAGCACCGCACCACACAACAACGGGCTTAACAAGGCTAAGTAGAGCCCAAGAGGAACAGAGCAATCAAGGACCTGAAACAGGCCCGGCCCACAGCTATAGGGACAAAAGAAACAAATGCCCACCACAAACCCCAACAGCCAACAGCAGGTAGCTACCATTAAAAGAATTTATTGAATTTCCCGGATTCCCCTTGTGGCAGTTGGATTGGTTAAAAAAATCTTATACAATTGTTGACGTCGTTTTCTGGATTATGCCAGAAAAGCCAACAAGGACTGGATTTTGGCTATTGATTCAAAGAGAAAGAGATGCAGAGAGAGTAAAAAAGACAAGGTTTACGTGGTAAAACTCTGATGGTCGGAGAAACATCCACGGGTGGTTGAAAGATCAATCAAGCCAAAATCCACTAAGAGAATAAGATGTTTTTACAAGCTTTCGATCTCACTTTTTCTCTCTGTAATACTTGTGATTACTGTATGCTATATTGTCTCTATCTTTTCGAGCCAGATTATGGGTCTATTTATATGCTTATAGAACTCTAATCTTCTTTGTACAAGCAATACAAGATATTTGTATTTAATTATGATTTGGTTGCTTGTTTGAGGTTGATTTGTCTTCTTTCCGGTTTCGGAGTCTCTTTATGGAAATTGAGTGGGATTCTATTAGCGTAGTTCAATTTGACTTGTTTCCTTATAAGAATGTAGTCTTCGAAAAGGAATCAAGTTGTTTCCTGATTGGGGAACTCTTCTAACTTAAAGGTCCATTATTTGGGATTCCTTCATGAAGAATATCTTCGCGTATTTAATGACTTAACCCTTACGATAAGTTCTTATTTGGCTTGCATTTACTCCCGAGTAAGACTGTTACCTGATGGTCCCGAGTAGTGCCGTTTGAGCCCGAGTGAATGCGTTGTTTTAGCCAGTCCCGAGTAGGTCTTTATTCAGTATATGCTTACTCGGGCTTGCTCCTCTTTAATGATGCCTTGTAGGATATTTCCCGGATGTCCATCTTAGCATACACCTGGCTATTTTTTCCTTACTGTCAATGACGCGTATGCTTGGTAAAATTTACATACAACAATACCCCCTTAAAATATTTTTGCCGAGAAGACTTTATTTCGGGCAAGAATATTTTAATCGTTTTGAATTCCTTTTGTCAGAAAAACCATCTTGCCATAATGATGTATTTTAATGGTGACTCTGTAATTTCGATTTGCTTTGTCACGCAAGATCTTAAATGATAGCGACGTTTCAAAGTTTTGACGGTTGAGGGCTACTTCTTGCCTTGACACGTGTCCCTTGTCTCTTCGTTTTTCAATATCGTTTATGAGAAGTGACTTTTGCGTTTATCCAAACGCTGCCAACGTCATCTGGTTTCGTCGTAACTTTTTCCCGCTTTGAAACCCTAGGGTTTTGTGCCATCTCGCCTTTAAATCCTTCGTTGAGCGACTGTTGGTTTATTCTAAAAAATCCAGCAGAAATTTCTTTAAACTCAAATTTCTTCATTCAGAAGTTCGTGACTTTCCGCTTTGAAGATCTTGCGTCAGTCTCAATTCAAGGTTAGTTTCAATGGGGCCATCTTCCCGTCATCGTCTCTTTAAAATTGCTTTTGATGTATTAGAGCATGGGGATTTCCAGTTAGTATCTTGCATTAGACGATTACTCGGGGTTATCCCAATAGATGAACCTCCATTTTTAGAGGTCGATGTTTCTGGGATTTACCCTGACGTCACTTTCAGCCCCGTATCGAGTTCTTCCTCTAATTCTGATTCTGATATTTCTGATCACAGGGTATCTTCTCTAAGGATGGGTAAACATCAAAGCACAAGCAAGGTATACAAGCACGGCTCGAGCAGTGTTCAGACTAGGGAACAAACTGTTAATGAGGGGGACGCTGATGTACACAGGGCGTCTCGCCTTTCGGTTTCTGACACTCTCCCGAGTGGTTTTGATATTGAACCGAATGTGGTTGGGCCAGCTGAGATAGAGAAATACCGATCCCGATTTGATTTGCCCGACTCAGTCACTTTGGTTCCTGCAGGGAGTAGAGTCGTATGGAATCCTCCTGAGGGGATGATCGCGATTTACGGATCGATGCTTTGCTGCGGCGTCACACTTCCCCTTCAGCCTTTTATTGCCTGGTTTTTAGCTGAAGCAGGGATAGCCCCAGCTCAGTTGGCCCCGAATAGTTATAAAGTCTTGATGTGCATGTGGCACATGTTCAGTCGAATGAGCCTTTCACCGCCTTCCCTGAATGAAATCAGACATTTCTTTACGCTGAGGCAGGTTAGTAAAACGGGGACCTACTTTCTTGCGTCTACTCCTTTGGAAAGCTGGATCCCTAAAGAAGTGAAGGCGAATCGGGGGGTCGAGGCTTCTGATGACCCGAAAAAGAAGGGCTTTATATGGGGATTCCCCACATCCAACAAGTTCTGGAAGAACAGTTGGTTTTTTGTTGGAAGGGCTCTCGGGCTGGACGTCACTGTTCGATTTGGGGATTCCCGAATGGTGCTAAATGTTCCCCGCTTCTTCTGTTCCCCTGAGGCGTGGAATAAGAAAACAATTGATTATAACGATTCAGAGTTGAAGAGGCTGGCCCTGGCTGCTATCCGTACTCTGGAAAAGAGAAGCGAGAACTATCTTTTCAAAGAAGACGACTTGATCAAACTCGGTTTCTTCGAACAGGTTTCGAGCCATCGCAGGCATTGTAAGTAACCCAGCGCCCTTTCTGTTGTGTTTCTCCGTTTTTCCATTTCCTTTTCTAACCCTCTTATTACATTTTTTTTAGTGTTCGATACGGACGTTGTCTGCGATTTTCAGGCTCGTCAGGTGAAGGCAATTCTTCAAGCGAGCAGGAAGGAGGCTTCCCGTCAGAGCGATGAGGGTATTGCTCCACCCGAGCCTGATGAGGAAATTGATACTGCTGAGCAAATTCCCGACTGCGTTGATCGGGGTGCTCAGTCTTCTGCTCAGGATCTTGCTGGTTCAAGTGGCCAAGGCGAGCCGACCGTGACACAACTGCCTGAAAATAGGGAGAGGCAGTGTGAGAGTCCAAGTGGAGAGCCTGTTGGATTGTCTGAAGCTGGGGATGGTGGTAGCGTTTTGTCGGATCAAATGCCTGTCATTGCCAAGCTTTTTGAGTCTTTTCAGGATGATTTGCTGGAAGATCCTGCTGGTGATCTCTTCCATCGTTCTCGGGGTGAGAAGCGAAAGGAAGTTAGTTCGCCTCCTCGTCTTCTCAAAGTTCCTCGGGTAGTCACTTTCATTGACTCCAGCGACGAAGATGTTGTGGATGAGATTGCCCCGAGTGTAGGTACTGAAGTATTGGCAGATGTCACTTTAGGTCCAAGTAGGACTTCCTTTACCCCCGAGGTTGGAGATATGGGGACTGAACCTTCGGGGGTTTTCTCTCCATCCCTAGAGCCAAATAGAGCTTCTCCTGTCCCCAAGTCTGGAAATCTTGGAACTCAACCCTCGGGGGTTCCCTTATCCCTTTCTCCGAAAGATATGCTCCAGGAGATGTCCTCTGGTCGGGCATATATCGGGGAAAACCGCTGGAGGTGTTTTAGAGATGGTTCACTGCCCGAACGTCTCCAAAACGTTTTCAACGGCACATCTTATGTAAGTAGCTAATTCTGACTCCTTTACTGTTTTGCCTTCGTTGGATTTCTAAGTATATTTTTTTTTTTGCAGATGGTGGCCAAATTTGCTGAGCTTGTTCAGGTGCAGCAATGTCAGGCTGATCGGATAAAGCGTCTAGAGGCTCAGCTAAAGGCGAGTGAGGAGGGTCGTGCTCGAGCTGAGCAGGCTTACCAGCAAGAGGTTAGTTCGGTGCAGATATTTGCCGACAATTGCCTGGCAAAGCAGGTTGAAGCTGAAGACAAGGCATCTTTGGCAGAGGAGAAGGTTGCTTCGCTTCAAAACCTTCTTTCTTCTACTGAAGAGTCTATGCTCAAGGCTAAGCAGGAGGCGGAGCAGGCGAAGTCGGCGTATGTCCAAAAAATTGAAGATTTGGAGCGCCAAGTGCTGACAGTTGAATCCCTTTCCCAAGAGGCCAGGTTGGAGCTGGAAGTTCAAGGGGTGGATCGTTTTAAAAGATCCCCTGCTTACGATGCCCTACTTCTTCGGGAATTTCAACGTGGGCTAGTTTCGGCCAATAAATTCTTCAAAGTAAAAAGTAGGGCAACCGAGAAAGCCCGTGTTAACTGGGAGCTGTCAATCAAACACCATGTGGATCAGTCCTTGGAATCTCTTCGGATTCAGATGAAGGAATGGAGAGCCTACTGTCGTAGTCAAGGCAAGGAGCCCCATCCTATGCATTTAGAGATTCCGTCCGAGCACTCTCTCTCGACCTTTTATGCAAGTCGAGAGTCTGTCGAGGGTGTAATCCCGGATGTCGGGCCAATCCCGGGTAATGATTACAGCCAGTGGAGGGACGACATTATTGATGACTTCACTTGGTCGTCTAATGAGAGCCTGCTTCGTGAATTCGAGATGGTGCCAGACCCGATATTGGCAAAGGCTCGAAATCCTCACAACCTTGATTTTGTAAATTTGTAGGAGATTCTGATAGATTCTTTATTTTTTGCTTGTGTAAAGAATCATTTCTTTGAACTGTAACCATCCTTTTTAAGAGCAATAGAGTACGATTTTCTGAGTTTGAATGGTTTGTCTTTATTTTTGTTGCCGGAGGTTGTATTAAACTGGCTGATGGTCGGAATCATAACCGAGTATCTTATTTAACCGGTTATCCAAATAACTTCAATTGTCAAGTGTCTTATTAAACTGGCTGGTGGTCGGGTAACTTAACCGAGTATCTTATTAAACCGGTTGTTACCCGAATAACTTCAATTGCCAAGTGTCTTATTAAACTGGCTGGTGGTCGGGTAACTTAACCGAGTATCTTATTAAACCGGTTGTTACCCGAATAACTTCAATTGCCAAGTGTCTTATTAAACTGGTTGTTGGTCGGGTAACTTAACCGAGTATCTTATTAAACCGGTTGTTACCCGAATGACTTCGATTGCCAAGTATCTCATTAAACTGGCTGGTGGTCGGGTAACTTAACCGAGTATCTTATTAAACCGGTTGTTACCCGAATGACTTCAATTGCCAAGTATCTTATTAAACTGGCTTCTTTATTATTAACCAAGTCATCTTGAAACAGGAAAGTTTGCAATTATGTTTCATACCCGGTTGCTACCCAAACGTTATATCAAGGCTCACCATGATTATGCGTTCGAGTCCTTACGCAATACCAAGGACGTCTCCCTAGTTTTTATACGCAAGGGTTTGCAGAATCGTTGAGCTCTTTTTTTAGAAGTTGCTTCAACACAGCTACGCATTTCACCAGAATTTCTCCCGATAGCGTCCCCAGCATTTTTCCAGTTTGGTGCACCGAGTTTTCCTTTTTACGAAGATCATTTTGACCCTGCTCGGCTGGCATGCTCCTACGAGCTTCTCCGCCCTTTCGGGATTTGATGGACCCGAGAATTCTATTTGCATGTTCTTATTATCATGCTCTTCTATTTCATACTGACGTATGCTTTTAGGAGATCTCGAGCTAGGTGCTTTCCTTTAAGAAATTCTTAGTTTTATTTATTACTGTAAAAAATCAACAAAGATTAATATTACAGTTTTAGTATTTATTCTGACTAATATTATCCTGACTAGAAAAAGAATAGAATGTTTAATATAAATTTATATTTTAAAGACATAAAATCTTCAGATATTGGGCATTGCACGGTCGGGGTAACACCCCCTCCATTGGGTCGAGCAATCCAATAAGCTCCATGGCCAGCTATCCCCTCGATCTTGTATGGACCTTCCCATTTGTCAGCCAGGGATCCCGTGACTTTATTCTTTGTGTTTAGTGACACCTTCCTGAGCACCAGGTCTCCTAACTGAAATTTCCTGATCCGGACACGAGAGTTGTAGTGGCGTGCCACTCTTTGTTGATAAGCTGCATTTCTTATTCCGAAATTTTCCCTTTTTTCTTCTAGCTCATCCAAACTTTGTAGCAGTGTATCAATGTTTTTCCCTTCATTGTATAGCCTGACCCGGGGGGACGCATACGATGTTTCTATGGGGATGACAGCTTCTGTTCCGAATGCTAGGCTGAACGGAGTTTCTCCTGTTGAAGTCCTTGCTGTCGTCCGATATGCCCACAATACTTCAGGAAGCATTTCAACCCAGCTTCCTTTTTTGTCATCTAATTTTGCTTTGATTGTGTGCTTGATAATTTTATTTACTGCTTCTACTTGCCCGTTTGTTTGTGGATGAGCTGGTGTTGCATAGTAGTTGGCAATATGATACTTCTCGCACAATTGTCTGAACCTTTGGTTATCGAACTGAGTGCCATTGTCGGTGATTATAGTGTCCGGAATTCCAAACTTGTAAAGTATATTTTTCTTTAAAAAATTTGTGGTGTTGGCTTCCGTGATATGCACCAACGCTTCAGCTTCGACCCATTTTGTGAAATAATCGACAGCTACTATGGCGTGTTTCGCTTCACCCCCTGTTCCAGCTGGCATTGGCCCGATCAGGTCTAGGCCCCACATGGCGAATGGCCACGGGGAAGAGAGATTTCTGAGCTTTTCTGGGGGTTGTCGGATATCGTTGGCAATTCTTTGACAGGTATTGTAACTTTTCGACCATTGCTGTGCATCTGAGAAAAGTGTAGGCCAATAATAGCCTTGCCTGAGTACCTTATGCGCCAGACTCCTACCCCCAGTGTGGTTCCCGTAAACTCCTCCGTGGATCTCTTGAAGTACTCGATGTGCATCTTCTTCTGGTATACATCTCTAGAGAGCTCGAGAAAACCCTCTTCTGTATAATTCTCCTCCGATCATGGTGTACCTAGCCGATCGATACCTGATGCGCTTTGCTAATATAGGATCTTCAGGGAGTATGCCTTCTTCCAGGAACCTTCTCAGCTGGACCATCCAACCGTCTTGCGGTGTTCGGATTTCTAAAATTTCCAAATGCTTAAGTTCAGCCGTACTCGGTTTAAGGAAGTGTGCAACTAGAATGGTTTCTGGTCTGATCTAGGTTGTTGCTGACGCTAATTTAGATAAAGCGTCTGTCTTTTCCTTTTCTTCTCTAGGGATCTGAACGATCTTGTATTCTTTAAATTTTTGGAGGAGCTGTTTTACGATGTCACGGTAGGCAACCATTCCTTCATTTTTAACCTGGTATTCATCCATAACTTGGTTGACAACTACCTGTGAATCGCTAAATATCTCCACTTCGTCTGCCCCAAGAGCTATGCAGACTCTGAGTCCAGCTAATAATGCCTCGTATTCAGCCTAATTATTGGTTGCTTTGAAATCAAATCTCATGGCACATTCAACATCATCTCCTTCTGGGATGTGAACTACGATCCCTGCCCCGCTGCCATGAGTATTCAAAGAACCATCAACATATAATTTCCATTGGAAACTTCTATCCAACAATTTTTTTGCTTCCAGGTTCGGTTCTGTGAACTCGGCTATGAAGTCTGCCACTGCTTGTCCTTTGAGGGAAGTTTTGGGGACATAATATATATCGAATTCACTCAACTCGATTGCCCATTTAGTAAGTCTTCCTGATATCTCTGGTTTTTGTAAGATTTGTCTTAATGGGCAATTGGTGAGAACCTGGATCGTATGAGTCTGAAAGTATGGTCTCAGCTTTTTTACAGCTGAAACCAATGCTAAGGCATTTTTTCTGCCTGTGAGTATCTGGTCTCGGCCGGTAGGAGTGCCTTGCTTGTATAATACACTGGTTTTTGTACTCCATCTTCTGTCCTGACTAGGACCGAACTTGCTGCAAGCTCGGTTATTGATAGATACAGCTCAAGTATTTCCTCTTTTTATGGTTTTGAGAGGATGGGAGCTTGCCCCAAGTATTCTTTTATCTTTAAGAATGTCTGCTCGCACTCTTTATTCCACTCCAGGCCTTTTTCTTTTTTGATCACTTTGAAGAAAGGCGCGCACCTGTCTGTAGCCTTTGAGATGAATCTTCCCAAGGAGGCTAAACACCCTGTTAAGCGCTGTACCTCTTTTAATGTTTTAGTTGAAGTCATTTGCTGCAAAGCCTGGATCTTCTCTGGATTAACTTCGATTCCTCTTTGATGGACTTGAAAACCCAAAAATCTTCCCGAGTGGACTCCGAATAAACATTTTTTTGGGTTTAATTTCATCTGATATCTTCATAATACATCAAATGTCTCTCGGAGGTCGCAGGCATGGTCATCTGCTGAGACGCTTTTAGTCAACATGTCGTCAATGTAGACCTCCATGTTCCTTCCTATTTGCCGAGTGAAGATCTTGTTGACCAACCGTTTGGTACGTGGCTTCTGTATTTTTTAAACCGAAGGGCATCACTGTGTAGCAATATAAACCCTGATCCGTTGTGAAAGCTGTTTTTTCTTCGTCAACTTTGTTCATTCAGATCTGATTATATCCGGAGTAAGCATCCATGAAGCTGAGCAGTTCATGACCAGCTGTGGCATCCACCAGCTGATCTATTCTTGGGAGTGGGAAGCTGTCCTTCGGACATGCCTTGTTTAGATCCTTGAAATCTACGCATATCCTCCACTGTCCATTTTTCTTCTGGACGAGGACTACGTTAGCGACCCACTGGGGGTAGCTGACTTCTCTGATTGATCCCGTCGTTAGTAGCTTTTCCACCTCTTGTTTGATTGCTTGACTTCTTTTAGGATTGAACGATCTTCTCTTTTGTACTACCGGTTTTGCATTCGGGCTTACTGCGAGGTGATGGGATATTATTCGGGCATCTATTCCGATCATATCTTCATGACTCCAGGCGAATACATCTTTGTATTCTCTGAGCAAATTGGTCAATTCTCGCTTGATTTTTTCTTCCAAGTTGGCCCCGATCTTGACTTTCCTGTCCGATTTGTCTTCTTCGAGTAATATTTCGGCCACTTCTGTCTTGTATTCATTTGAGCCCTCCCTTGGATCAAGTTCGAATGACAAGGATTCTTCACTCTCATTTGGCTGCATTATGGTGCACACTTGTTCGGCATCATGCTTGTCTTTGTATACCGACATTTTTGCTCTTCGGGCCATCTCTTGGGATCCCTTGACTATCCCAACCCCTTGTTCTGTTGGAAACTTGATCATTAATACGTAAGTGGCCGTCACGGCTCTTATTTTATTCAGGAATGGCCGACCCAATAACGCATTATACGGCCAATTATCCAAATCAACTACCACGAAGTCAAGCAGGACAGTCCTCTGGCATGGTGCCGTTCCGATCTTCACAGGTAATTTGACTGTCCCGAGTGACCTGACCTCTATTCCCCCAATTCCTCTTAACGGAGTATGGAAAGACTGTAAATCTTTTCGGTCCAATCTTAGCTGGTCGTATACGGCCACGTTTAAGATGTCTGCTGAACTCCCATTGTCTATTACAATTCTCCGGACTTCCCTATGGCCAATCCGGGCACTTATAACCAAAGCGTCATTAGGTCGAACATCGACGCCGTGGGAATCTGTCTCTGTGAAGACTATCGGGTTCCATCCTTCCTTTATCCTCTTCGGGTCTGGTTCAACCAAATTCACGTCGAATTTATTCCTGGCTTCTACTGCTTCTTGGACTTCCTGAGTCCGTTCTCGGTTGCTCCTCCCAGAAGAAGGTCCTCCGAATATTGTATGTATTACTTCATTGGCTTCGGGGCTGGCTCTTCGGTTTTGACCAGGGTTGTGATCAGCCTTGGCTTTCTTGACTTCTGATCTTTCGTCTTTTTTTAAGATTACATCCCGTAGGTGCCCTTCCTGAATAAGGGTTTCTATGTAATCTCTGAGCTGAAAACACTTCGAAGTCTCATGCTCGGTCTCTTTATGAAACCTGCAATACTTGGTTGTATCTCTCCGTGCGAACTGTGATTGTCGCCGCGGTTCTTGCACCATATTCTTTTCTTCCAGGATGGCTAGAATTTCTTCTTGTTTCTTCCGAAGAGGGGTGTAATTGGTATATCTGCCGCGGTATCTCCCTGTGGACCGTTCGGCTTTGCGCCCATTGCCCCCATCCTTATTTTTCTCCTTGCTGTTCCCTTTCTGTTTTTCTTTTTGATTCTGCCCCTTGGATTCGGTATTTCTCTGTTCGGGCTTTCCTCCATGCATATAGCTTCCTCCTGTAGCTAACTCTTCTTCCTCAGCCAGAGCGTATCCTCCCGCCATATCCATCATGTCAGTATATCTTGTCAGCTGCGCTCTTCTCAAATCAAAGGATAATCGTCCATTCTGCAAGTTATTGGTGAAGGCAGCAATAATGGCTTCATCATTAGCGCTGCCAATCTCTGATACTGTTTGGCCAAACCGGCCCAAGAATTTTTTTAATGACTCGTCCTTCCCCTGTTTTATTTGAGAGAGGTAGGCCACCGACTTCTTTCTGTGAACGTTGCTCAGGAATTGCCTTGAGAAGCTCCTGCTCAACTCGTTGAAATTTCCTATGCTTACCGGAGGTAGTCTTCCGAACCATCTTGAGCCTGTGTTCTCCAGTGTTTGTGGAAAATTGAGACACAATAGGGGGTCACTGCGGGCATATTAAGCCATGGCACTTTTATAGCGTCTAACGTGCTCCTTTAGATCTGTATCTTTTTTGAATTGCTCCACATGCGGCATCCTGAACCTTTCTGGGAAAGGGGTCCGCAAAATTTCCCTGGTAAATGGACTGTCGGAGTAGTCGTCGGATAGATCGTTGCAACCGTAACGTCTGACGAGTGCCTCCATTTATCGCCTATTATTTTCTACTTCTCGAGTTAGGCACTGGATTGTAATATCCCTGTCCCCTACCGGGCTTCCTTGACGGTTGAACCGTTGGGTGACTGTCATTCTTTCCTCAGATTCTTCACTCTGATGCCGGAACCCTCGTGTGATTCCGTGATGACGTTTACGATGGTGTTGATCACTGTCTTCTGATGATGATCGTCCTCTGCGCCGATCGTATTAACGATGTCTGGCACGTACTGTTTGATTGCGATCCAGCTTTTGGTGATTCTCTTCCTCTAGTGTTTTCTGTCCAACTGGATTGATTGGGGAAGAGTTTCTTCTAGTTTCTGGCATAGTTATTCCTGGTCCTACCACCATTGAACGGAGCCTTGCGGGTGGAGGATTGGGAGTATACGCTCCTGCGACCAATAAGTCAATCCCTTCCTTTGCTGCGTCCATCACTAATTGTTGTAGGGCCTCTTGAAAAGGCAGCGTAAGATCTCTGCTGGTTGGAGGAACTTGTTGGATCCCTGCCAGGTGCGCAGGTTGGTTTGCTGTGTTTGTTGCAGGATTTTATGACGTATTGCCAGTATGGAAATCACCAGGTGATCTTCGGCCATTCCCTGAACTAATTCTGCTTCCGGCCATTGCTTTCTAACAAGTTCGAAGGTTCAACACCTCCTTCTAGCGCCAATTGTTGACGTCGTTTTCTGGATTATGCTAGAAAAACCAATAAGGACTGGATTTTGGCTATTGATTCAAAGAGAAAGAGATGCAGAGAGAGTAAAAAAGACAAGGTTTACGTGGTAAAACTCCGATGGTCGGAGAAACATCCACGGGTGGTTGAAAGATCAACCAAGCCAAAATCCACTAAGAGAATAAGATGTTTTTACAAGCTCTCGTTCTCACTTTTTCTCTCTGTAATACTTGTGATTACTATATGCTATATTGTCTCTATCTTTTCGAGCCAGATTATGGGTCTATTTATATGCTTATAGAACCCTAATCTGCTTTGTACAAGTAATACAAGATATTTGTATTTAATTATGATTTGGTTACTTGTTTGAGGTTGATTTGTCTTCTTTCCGGTTTCGGAGTCTCTTTATGGAAATTGAGTGGGATTCTAGTAGCGTAGTTCAATTTGACTTGTTTCCTTATAAGAATGTAGTCTTCGAAAAGGAATCAAGTTGTTTCCTGATTGGGGGACTCTTCTAACTCAAAGGTCCATTATTTGGGATTCCTTCAAGAAGAATATCTTCACGCATTTAATGACTTAACCCGTACGATAAGTTCTTATTCGGGTTGTATTTACTCCCGAGTAAGACTGTTACCTGATGGTCCCGAGTAGTGCCGTTTGAGCCCGAGTGAATGCCTTGTTTTAGCCAGCCCCGAGTAGGTCTTTATTCGGTATATGCTTACTCGGGCTTGCTCATCTTTAATGATGCCTTGTAGGATATTTCCCGGATGTCCATCTAAGCATACACCTGGCTATTTTTTCCTTCTTGTCAATGACGCGTATGCTTGGTAAAATTTACATACAACAACAATTAAAAAGAAAAAAAAAATCGAGGCCTACATTCTGTCACACCTCTCAAATTATTAATTTTTCTCACATATTTTAAGTATATTGACACACATCATCATACTTTTATCATGTATATTATTATGATTGAATCTATATTATTAACCTACTTTTATCATGTATATTATTATGATTGAATCTATATTATTAACCTAATAAAAATGTGGTCATATGTATTAAAATGTGTGCTCATAAAAGAAAATTGATCAAATCATGTGACCCTTCTCACTTTTCTCACATCATTCGATAATCTCACATGTGAGACCCACTCTTCCCCTTACTGTTTTCAATCCAACGGCCAAAAGAGATCTTGTAAATTTAACAGATATGGGATCCATAATCTGAAAGTTTCTCCATATATAATATCTTAAAATATAAGTACTCTTTTTACAAGGGATTTTATTAAAGGTTAACCTATTTGGGAGGGTCATGTAAAAACTGAAATAATAAAAAATTATTAGTTGAATTTTCTAAGTTCAAAGGATGAATCTTAGAGTTTATGACTATTAATTGCTTTATATATTGTTTACAAGGCATAAGTTAAGGGATTTCAAACTAAAAAATTACAACGGCTACATTACAAGTATCAAGCATTCAATCATGATATTACATATACAACCAAGAATCAAGGGATTATGTGTTGATTTTGTAAAGTAGTGATGTAGGCACAAATTATGTGCATTGATATTGGTCCAAGAGTTGACTGATTATGAAGATAATTGATTAGACACAATCTGAGGCTGTCTATTAGACCATCACAAGATAATGGGATGTTGACGGACCATTAACTTGTCTGTCAATGTAGTAAAACGAGCACGGGACAATCCTTTGGTGAAAATATCAGCAACTTGATCTTCAGTTAGTATATAGCAAACCTCAAGTTCCTTTCGAACAACCTTTTCTCAAACTTAGTGATAACCGACTTCAATATATTTTGTTCGTGCATGAAATACTAGGTTTGTATCCAAAGAAATCAAGTTAATATTATCACACCAAATGCAAAGTGTAAAAAGATAAAGTCGTAGATATTTTAAAAGAGATCGTAACCATGAAATTTTCACTACGGTATTACCAAGTTGGAGATATTCAAATTCCGTGTTTGATCTAGATATAGTCGGTTGTTTTTTTAGCACTCCATGAGATTGGATTATGACCAAGATACACACAATATCCACCGGTAGATCATCAATCGATTGGACTTCCAGCATAACCTACGTCAAAAGTAGGCTTCAAGATGTAATGAGCTTGGCTAAAATACGTTTGACGACAGCCCAATGAGTGGTGGTAGGCCAATGCATAAATTGGCACACTTGATTAACAGAGAAAGATAAATCGAGTCTTGTTAACGTCAAGTACTACAAAGCCCCAACTATACTTCTATAATCGAAAGGATCTAGAAGTGGATCACCATCATTCAGGTCCATTTTCTTGCCACTAGTAGCTAGAGAATGATATGGTTCGGCATTTTTTATTTTAGTTCGACAAAGCAAGTCTAAGGCATACTTTGATTGTGTTAAGTGTAAACCAGATACAGTAAAATCAGTTTCAAGGCCTAGAAAAAAATGCTAGTTACCAAGATCTGTCATAGCAAACAACTTCCCCAAGTTTGTAATAAGTTCCTTGATGAGAGATTCACTATTGCCTGTAATAAGAATATCATCCACATTATTAGTGTAAAGTCTTCATTTATTGATTGGCTTATTTCGTGAACAAATCACATTTTTGGGGTATTATGTAAGAGTAGCTTAGGCTCTCAAGACCTCAAGAGGAGAAGCACCAAAGGTAAAATTCTTGTGCATACTTGCTTTGAAGAGAAAGTTGCGCACACTCACAAATTCATACATAATTCTTATTCATATATGATGAGTGTTTATACTTGTGTGCATTTTGGTTTAAATGACTCTTGATTGATATATTTGCATCTTGTAGTTAAAGTTTCATGTCATGTTAGGCATTAGTATATGATACATCTTCATCACTCTTGGACTTGTTGAAAATGTGTGTTTGAGTGTTGAAAAATTAGGTTGTGCGCTACTCAACCAACACACCTCACCAGCGCAATATTCCAGTGGAACGCCGCTTGTCATGCGCCACTGAGCTGCGCCATTACACCCGTGCAAAGTTGAAAAAGTGGGCAGTGCGCTGGTGGTTCACTACTCGACTAGCGCAGCCTCACCAGCGCAACATTTCAGTGTATTGTCGCATGTGTTGCGCCACTCGTCCAACGCCTATTGAAAAATTAGGTTGTGCGCTACTCGACCAGCGCAGGTCACCAGAGCACATAGAGGAAGCTGGAACGTTTTTTCCAAAACGACCTCACTTTGTTTGGATCTCATATATATATAACTCCTTGCTTTAAGGTCGTGTAAGAGTTCAGAACATCATATATTTTCCTTAGAAAACATTTCAAAGGAAAAACTCTTCCAAGAACTCATCTTTAAACACTCAAAGCATTCCCATGTGCATAAAAACTTCATCTTGCATCATCTAAAGCCATTTAGAGTGCATCTATGGATAGGTTTGCTTCATCACATCTTGTTTGGTAAGTTCTTCACTATCTTCTTACAAGTTAACTGTTTTGCTTGCTAATCCATCTCTTTAATTATTTGTATGCTCTTAGAACATATTCTAGATACAAATTAGAGATTGGTGTAATGACATGATTGAGTGTTGTATTGTGATAGCTTCATAGGATTGTTTGATCTATGTTTAGTTAAGCTTTTTGAACATGCCATTTAGCTCTTGATATCTAGGATTGCATTAATTGTCATCTCATTATCCTAGATAAACAAAGGGTTTCCTAACCTTGTTTGTTTTTTGAATATCATCGTATATTCACATACGACATTTTATCTCTTCATTGAGAAGTAAGACTTGTGTTGCTTCCGTGAGTAGTTAGCTTAAATCGCAAGCAAGATGGACCAGGTTCACTTATACCGGGATTTGGTAGTGGTGGTGGATTTAAACCGGGATTAGGTTGTAATTCCTTTGCCATTAGTAGATTCGAGGTTTTAGTGTGGTGCACTCATCACCCTGTGGTTTTTCCCATTTGGAGGGTTTCCACGCATATCTCAAGTGTCTTTAATATTTCCGTAATCTTTATACTTATGATTTTGTTGTAACTAGCTAGGGGCATTTTCGTCAACTTGATCTGTAACGAAAATTGGGTAAATTTGTTTAAAATCTATTCAACCCCCCCTCTAGATTAATATTATACACACCATAATATTTGTTTCAATTGGTATTAGAGCTGGTTCCTAGACATACATAGGTGATCCTTGCTCATTTTGGTGTGTGTTGCATTTTGTGTGTGTGTATTGATCATTCATACACTTGCATTCATATCATTCATTCATTAAACACAATGAGTGGAAACGGTGGCAACGAGGGAGCTTCTAGCACTAGACCTCCACTTCTCACCGGATTGAATTAGGCCTTTTGGAAAGGTAAGATAGAGTCGTATATTTGCCAAATTCATGACAGGGCATGGATGGCGGTTGAAGATGGATACACTCCACCTATGATGACTCCTACAGATGGAGGAGATGATGTACTCAAGCCAAAGGCATAGTGGAACACATAAGAGTTTGAGGCATCAAAGTGGAATAGGAAGGCAATGCATGCCATCATATGTGCAATGGATGCGAACCAGTACAAGTTGGTTCAAAATACAAGAATAGCTAAGGAGGCATGGGATATCCTAGAAGTTGCACATGAGGGAACCGATGTGGTTAAGGAATCGAAGCTTCAAGTTCTCCAAACACAATTTGAATTGCTCAAGATGGATGAGAACGAGTGCTTCAATGACTTGAGGTGAGGTTGATGGACATTGTGAACCAAAGTCATCAACTTGGTGATCCTTATTCGGATAGGAAGATCAAGCCGAAGATTATGAGATCTCTACCCGATAGATTTGAGTCTATGGTGACGGCTTTAGAAGAGAATAGTGGTTACAAGGATATGAAGCCAAGTGAAGTGATTGGGAGGCTTCTAGTTTATGAATCTAGGAAATGTCCTAACCCCACACCATCGAAAAGCAAAAAGATATTGCTTTGAAAGCCTCCAAAGTTAAGAAGAAGGAGAGTGATGACTCGGATGAAGAAATGGCCTTGCTAATGAGGAAGTTCAAGAAATTCTACAAGTTCAAGAAGAAAGGTTTTGGATCCAAGGTTCAAGACTTCAAGAAAAAAGCTCCCTTCAAAAAGTTTGAGCCTAGGCAAGAAAAGACCGAGAAGAAAGGAGTCAAATGCTATGAATGTGGTGCAATATGCCACTTTGCCCCGGAATGTGCAAATCACAAGTTCAAGAAAAAGGGAAAAGTGATGGCTGCCATATGGAGTGAAAGGGATAACTCCAATGAAGGAGATGAGTCTTCGGATGATGAAGAACTTATGGCCAACTTCATAGCCTTTACATCCTCTCTTAGGAGCAAAGATGCTAGTGAAGAAGAAAATGAGAGTCAAGAGGAAAACTACTCAAGTGATGATGGATCTTTATCACAATCCATAAATGGAAGTGCGGATAGGATGGATCTTAAAGACTATATGACTAAGTTTGAGAGTTCAAGGTTAAAAAATAAGAATGAAATTAAGAGATTAAAAAAAGAAAACCTAGACCTCTCAACTCAAGTTGACCAACTAAATAAAGAGTTGGTGAGATCAAAGAGGAGTGAAGAAGGGTTGAAGAAAGAGATTGAAGATGCTAGAGAGTTTTTGACCAAGATGGGCTCTAGCACTAAAAAACTTGACCACATGCTAGATGTTGGAAATAGACCAAGTGACAAGAAGGGGTTTGGGTTTGAAGATCACAAGATGTCCTCCACTCCATGCAAGACCATTTTTGTAAGAAGCATTAACTTCAATGGGTCCTCTTCTCATCAATCGCCTAAGAAAAAACTTGACCTAGGAGAGTGTTTGAGTAGTGCTTAAGTGAAGGTGGCACTAAGAAGCCTACCTCAAACCCATCCTACAACGGATCCTCAAGTTAACTTCCCTTAACCGAAAGCTCATAAAGGGAAGATACCTATCATGCAAACTCAACTAAGGAAGCAATCAAGTCTTGCTCGACAACAAAGAAGGAAAGCTCCTCAACAACAATCAAGACAACCATAAAGACATGGGAAAGCTCCAATGCATCCTCAAGGTTATGGTATGATTCCTAACTTCATTCCTACATGTTATTTTTATGGTATTGATGGTCACATTAGACCAAATTGCTATAGATATATTAAATTGTGTAGAATTGAAAGCATGATAGAGAAGAAAAAGCCTAAAGTCATTATGCATGTCACTAGGAAAAATGGAAAAACTTTGCATGATCCTAGGACACTTAGAGCCCATGTACCATTGACCACTAGGAAAAAAAATATTGCACCTAGGTGGATTAGAAAGGATGACCACTTTTGCCATGTTGTACAAATTGCCTTGAATGCTCATTCTTGTGATTTTTGGTATTTGGATAGTGGGTGCTCTAGGCACATAACTGGAAATAAAAGTTTCTTTGAGACTCTTGTGATGGAGGAGGGAAGAAATGTCACCTTCGGTGAAGGATCCAAAAATAAGGTTAAAGGAAAGGGAACCATTTCCATTCCCGGATTACCCTCATTGTCCAATGATTTGTATGTTGATGGTCTAAAAGCTAATTTGATAAGCATTTCACATCTTAGTGATGAAGGAATTTCTGTCTTGTTTAGGAAAAATGATTGTTCTATCCTATTGCCTAATGGACAAACCTTGTTAAAAGGTATGAGATCTAGCAACAATTGTTATTGTCTAGAGGCTAGAGGTGTCTCTTGCAATGTGTCCAATGATGAACAAATAGAGTTGTGGCACGAAAGATTCGGTCACATGAACTATATGGATTTACAAATCTTAGATAAGTTCAATGTTGTGCGAGGCCTTTCCAAGCTTGGGAAAAAGGTAAATGGTGTTTGTAGACGTTGCCAACAAGGGAAGCCAACCAAAAGTACGTATAAAAAGGGCAAGTATTTATCCACCAAGGAACCTCTAGAGCTTCTCCATATGGATCTTATGGGTCCTATGCAAACCAAGAGTTTATGTGGAAATAGATACATTTTTGTGTGTGTAGATGACTTCTCTAGGTACACATGGACTTACTTTCTTAGAGAAAAATCTGAAACCTTTGACAAGTTTAAAATGCTTTGTTCCAAAATTCAAAATGAAATGAACTCCAAGATCAAAAGCATTAAAAGGATTAGGAGTGACCATGGGAAGAAATTTGAGAATGCTCATTTTGAAAACTATTGCAATAGTCTAGGCATCTCTCATAAGTTTTCGGCTCATAGGACACCTCAACAAAATAAAGTTGTTGAGAAGAAAAATAAGGTTCTTTAAGAAATGGATCGTGTGATGTTACTTAGCAACAATGTCCCTATGAATCTTTGGACAGAAGCCGTCAATATGGCATGCTATATAGGAAATAGAGTCTTTCTAAGGCCCCACACTAGGCAAACCTCCTATGCGTTATGGAAAGGTAGAAAGCCAAATGTTAGCTATTTCCACACCTTTGGAAGCAAATGCTACATTTTGAATGACCGTGATCAACTTGAAAAATTTGATGCTAATAGTGATGAGGGTATCTTCATTGGCTATGCCTTGAATAGTAGAGCCTATAGAGTTTTCAATCTAAAAACTAGGACCCTGATGGAATCATCTAATGTTGTCATTGATGATACTAGGCTCAAATCAAATGACCATGAGGAGGAGGTAGATCTAGTTGATGACTCTCCTTTGGAGAAGTTTGTTGATATTTCTAATGTTGAAAAGACTAATCTTGATAATGACATAACACAACCTATTGATAGGATTTCTCACTTGGACTCAAAAGAACCTGTTTCATGGGTTAGGAAACTCCATAATAAGGATGACATCATTGAAGAGGTTAGTGAGGGTGTTAGGACTAGGCGTCAAATGGCTATTCTAATTAGCTACACATGTTACACCTCTCAAATAGAACCCAAGAATGTTGATGAAGCCTTAAAGGATGAATTTTGGGTTCTTGCTATGTAAGAAGAGCTTAACCAATTTGAAATGAATGAGGTTTGGACTCTAATTCCTAGGCCCAAGAACACCAATGTAATAGGCACCAAGTGGGTATATAGGAACAAATTCGATGAGGATTGCAACATTATGTGAAACAAGGCTAGGCTTGTAGCACAAGGGTACTCTCAAAATTAGGGTATTGATTTTGAGGAGACATTTGCTCCTGTTACTAGGATTGAGTCCATTAGGCTTCTTTTATCCATTTCTTGTTTGTACAAGTTCAAATTATATCAAATGGATGTTAAGAGTGCCTTCCTCAATGGTTTCTTGCAAGAGGAAGTGTTTATTGAGCAACCCAAAAGGTTTGTAAATCCTCACCACCCTAATCATATCTATCATCTCAAGAAAACTTTATATAGGTTGAAACAAGCATCAAGGGCTTGGTATGAGCGTCTCACCCAATATCTTATTGACAATGGCTACACTAGGGGTAGTGTTGACAAGACTATATTCATCAAGAAAGACAAAGATGAGCTCTTTATAGCTCAAATCTATATTGATGATATAGTCTTTGGCTCCACAAATGACACCAAAGTCCAACAATTTATTGATGTCATGTCCCATGAGTTTGAGATGAGCCTTGTTGGTGAGCTAAGTTACTTTCTAGGCTTACAAATTAAGCAAATGGATGACAAAAACCTAGTGACGAAATTTGGTTTTGAAAGTGCCAAACATTATGATACACCTATGAGCACCACTTTGAAGCTAAGCAAGGATGTTAGTGGTAAAAATGTGGACCAAACTTTGTATCGTGACATGATTGGTAGCTTGCTCTATTTGACCGTAAGTAGGCCCGATATATCTTTTAGTGTGGGTGTGTGTGTTAGGTACCAATCGGATCCTAAGGAGTCACATCTCTCTTCCGTTAAGAGAATCATTCGTTATGTGAATGGGACATCTAACTATGGAATTTGATACTCTTTTGACACTAATGCTAGTCTTGTAGACTTTAGTGATGCAGATTGGGCAGGAAATTGTAATGATAGGAAAAGTACATCGAGCGGTTGTTTTTTCCTTGGGAACAACCTTGTCTCTTGGTTTTGCAAGAAGCAAAATTTGATTTCCTTATCCAAGGCTGTGGCCGAATACATAGCTACTGGGAGTGGATGCACACAACTCCTTTGGATGAAGCAAATGCTAGTCGACTATGGATTCAATCAAGGCACTTTTACTTTCTTTTGTGATAACATGAGTGCAATTAATATTTCCAAGAATCAGGTTCAACATTCTAGAACTAAGCATATTGACATCCGTCATCATTTCATTAGAGAACTAGTTGAGAGCAAATGCATAGTACTTTAGCATGTAGGTACTATTGATCACTAGCGGATCTATTTACTAAACCCTTAGATGCTACTCGATTCAAGACTCTTAGTAGATCTATTGGGATTTGTTTTATGGAGTGATGAGTTGTGGTCTTTGACCCCATAAGGGGAACTCAAGCAAAGAGAGCTATTGTATACTTGTTGCATGCAATTCTTTTTTAAAAATGTTTATGCTCCTTTATTGATTGCTTGAGTAGCTTGGTTGCACTTATACTATAGTATATTGTATTTTCTTCAATAAGTGTGAACTTTGCTTTGTTTACAATCCATGTCATATTTATGTTCAAACATGTATTTTTAGACTAGGAGATCTATATAGGAAGTATATATTGAATGACCTATAATTATCTCCATGACATGATGATTCTTTAATGACATGCTAATGAAAAATGATAAAGCATGAGTTGATGATTGCAATTGTTGAATGCAAAATATTGTGTGAAAAAGCTAGTGAGACTAAAATGTTTCATCAATGTCTCTATTTTTTTATTAGTTGAACATAGCTACTATCATATGGGTATCCTCCCGGAAAAATCAAATAGGGTGCAAAGTTGCTCATGCCATGTTTAGCTTATAAAGTTGGATATAGTGCCATTAAAACTTGATATCTATAAAATCTCTATATCCTTGCTTCTCTCATGACAAATTGTGAAATTGGTTTGAATTATTGGAAACCTTTGTCATTTGCTTTGCCAAATACCATTATTTTTGGACTTAAATGCAACATGTCTTGTATGCAAAGCATTTTTGATTCACACATTTTCTTCAAATAAATCTCCTTGTTTCTCTCCTATTAATTGAGTCGCATAAATGTGGCTTCTATAATTACGTAAAAATCTTGTATGCATCTTTCTTTCTTTGCCTTGAGTGATCCGGTTGGGGACTTCTCCTTTGCCTATATCATGACAAAAATGGGGAGTAGCATTGACCTAGCATTGTGATGTTAGGGGAGTAGCATGTGGTAGGGGAGTAGCTTGTGGTAGCATGTGTTGGCTTTAAGGGGAGTAGTACTTGTTTTTTGGGAGATTACATGTAGGGGGAGTAACCCTTTGAGGGGGAGCATTGCATGATATGGTGCATTACTCATATTCTTATATGAAAATGCTTTTGTTTTCTATCCACTTGATCATCTCAGATGCACCTAGTTTGAAAAGTGTACTTGTTGTTTGTTTTGTGTGTAGGGTTGATGATTCAACGAGAGATTGAAGATTTAAAGTTTTTTTTTTATGTATATCTCTTTGTAATGTAGAATATCTTCCCGGTGTTTTAATTTCTTTTTGTGAGGATCAATGTGAGTGGTGGTTTTGTCACGAAATAGCCAAAAGAGGAGATTGTAAAGTCCTCATTTATTGATTGGCTTATTTCGTAAACAAATCTCTTTTTTAGGGTATTATGTAAGGGTAGCTTAGGCTCTCAAGACCTCAAGAGGAGAAGCACCAAAGGTAAAATTCTTGTGCTTACTTGCTTTGTAGAGATAGTTGCACACACTCACAAATTCATACATAATTCTTATTCATATATGTTGAGTGTTTATACTTGTGTGCATTTTGGTTTAAATGACTCTTGATTGATATATTTGCATCTTGTAGTTAAAGTTTCATGTCATGTTAGGCATTAGTATAGGATGCATCTTCATCACTCTTGGACTTGTTGAAAATGTGTGTTTGAGTGTTGAAAAATTAGGATGTGCGCTGGTGGTGCGCTACTCGACCAGAGCACCTCACCAGCGCAACATTCCAGTGGAACGCCGCTTGTCATGTGCCACTGAGCTGCGTCATTGCACCCGCGTAAAGTTCAAAAAGTGAGCAGTGCGCTGGTGGTGCGCTACTTGACTAGCGCAGCCTCACCAGCGTAACATTCCAGTGGATTGTCACATGTGTTGCACCACTGGGATACGCCACTCGTCCAGTGCCTATTGAAAAATTAGGTTGTGCGTTGGTGGTGCACTACTCGACCAACGCACGTTACCGGTGCACATAAAGGAAACTAGAACATTTTTTCCAAAACGACCTCACTTTGTTTGGATCTCATATATATATATATATATATATATATATATATATAACTCTTTGCTTTAAGGTCGTGTAAGAGTTCAGAACATCATATATTTTCCTTAGAACACATTTCAAAGGAAAAACTCTTCCAAGAACTCATCTTTAAACACTCAAAGCATTCCCATGTGCATAAAAACTTCATCTTGTATCATCTAAAGCCATTTAGAGTGCATCTATGAATAGGTTTGCTTCATCACATCTTGTTTGGTAAGTTCTTCACTATCTTCTTATAAGTTAAGCGTTTTGCTTTCTAATTCATCTCTTTAATTATTTGTCTGCTCTTAGAACATATTCTAGATACAAATTAGAGATTGTTGTGTTGACATGATTGAGTGTTGTATTGTGATAGCTTCATAGGATTGTTTGATCTATGTTTAGCTAAGCTTTTTGAACATGTCATTTAGCTCTTGATATCTAGGATTGCATTAATTGTCATCTCATTATCCTAGATAAGCATATAGGGTTTCCTAGCCTTGTTTGTTTTTTGAATATCATCGTATATTCACATATGACATTTTATCTCTTCATTGAGAAGTAAGACTTGTGTTGCTTTCGGGAGTAGGTAGCTTAAATCGCAAGCAAGATGGACTAGGTTCACTTATACCGAGATTAGGTAGTGGTGGTGGATTTAAACCGGGATTAGGTTGTAATTCCTTTGCCATTAGTTGATTCGAGGTTCTAGTGTGGCGCACTCATCAGCCCGTGATTTTTCCCATTTGGAGAGTTTCCACGTATATCTCAAGTGTCTTTAATATTTCCGTAATCTTTACACTTGTGATTTTGTTGTAACTAGTTAGGGGCATTTTCATCAATATTATATTATACACACAATAATATTTGTTTCAATTAGTAAAATAATGGTAAATTCATTTTTATGATATGTAAAAGGAGAAAAATCACTTGTAGATTCAACAAATCCAAGATTTTCAAAGTAGTCAGAAAAACGGTTGAACCAAGCCCATGGTGCTTGTTTTAAACCCTAGAGAGATTTATGAAATCGACAAACATGATTAGGGAATGAAGGGTCCTCAAACCCTTTCGGTTGTCGCATGTAGACTTCATCATTTAGGAATCCATGAAGAAATGCATTTTGAACATCCAACTATCGAATTAACCATTTTTTATGGATTGCAAGAGATAGAACAACTCGTATAGTTGTATGTTTCACAACCGGACTAAAAAACTCTGTATAGTCAATTCCTTCTTATTGGTGAAACCCATTAGCTTAAAGTCGAGCTTTGTAGCGTTCAATAGATCCATCCAAAATTTTCTTTATTTTGAACACCCATTTATTGGATAATACATTCATATCTGGAGTGTGCTCAACCAATAACCAAGTACCACATTGTTGTAAGGCGTTGAATTCTGAACGCATAGTTGTACGCCATTCGATTTGTTTTATAGCTTAACTGAAACATGAAGGTTCAACATGTTCAGGCATATGAGTTATTGTGAAAGCATATTTTCTATTAGGAACATGAGTACCTACCTTTCCTCGTGTAACCATAGTATGGGTAGACGAGGATGTTGGAACTAGTATATCAGTTGCATGAAGATAATTTGGTGATTGGTCATTTTCTGTGGTGGTGGTCGGTTGTTGGTCTAAATCTAAAATAGATGGTTCGTCATTGGTAGAGGTCAATTGGTGATCTAAAACAGGGGGTTCACATATGGGTACATTTGAGTTGGGCACAAATATGGATGGGGTGGTGTGATGCGAGGCAGTGAGGAAAACGATGAGTTAATGAGAATTATCAATAGAGAGTCAATTGATATTTTAGACAATTGAGAAACATGTTGGTGATCCTTAAAAGGAAAAGAAAATTCATTAAAAATAATATGACGAGATAAATAAATTCGTCCATTATCAAGATCCAAACATCGATATCCTTAGTGATTTAGTGATTAACCCAAAAAAATACATTTTTTCGATCGAAATTGAAGTTTTTTTTTGTTATATGGACGAAGATACGGAAAACAAGTACAACCAAAAACACGAAGAATTTCATAATTTGGAGCTTAAAGAAAAAGTTTTTCATATGGGGAAATATTGTCTAAAACCTTTTTAGGAAGACGATTAATTAAAAACACAACAGTATTAAAAGCATCAACCCAATACTGAGATGGCATGCTAGCATTAGCTAACAGAGTGGGATCAGTGTCTACAATGTGACAGTGCTTTCTTTCGGCAACACCGTTTTGCTCCAGAGTAAGGCGACAAGATAATCAGTGAGAAATACTATGTTTTTCTAAGAAAACTTGAAAAGATTTACCAATATATTAACTGCCTCCATCAGTTTGAAAAGATTTTATTTGACAAGAAAACGGATTTTCAACATGTGTTTTAAATTTTACAAAATAATCAAAAGCTTCAAGTTTAAAATGCATTGGAAAAATCCATGAATATTTATAATAATCATCAACAAATAGAATAGAATATTTGAATCCTTTTATTGAATAACATGGAGATGTCCATATATCTGAATGAACTAATTCCAAAGGTGAGTGAGAAACATATTTTGATGCTTGAAATGGTAAACGACAACTTTTTCCCATAGGACATGACTCACATACAAAATTACTAGTAAAAGTGCCTTTAAGAGGCAAATGATATTGAGAGACAATTTGCTATAAAATTGGTAAAGCAGAATGTCTTTAACCGATGATGCCAAACTGGATGAGCAACTCGAACTTCAACAAAAGCAAAAAGGTTGAATTCTTTTATTTGAATTGTAATGACTAAGTTGCATAGGATAAATGCCATGTTCACTCTTACCGTGGAAAATTGTCTTCCCCATTTTTATGTCCTTAACCAAAAAACCATTAGAGTAAAAAATAAAACAACAATGATTATCATGAGAGAATTGACTAGCAGACAATAAATTAGCAAAAAAATAGAAGGACAATGTAAAATATTATTCACATTGAAAGTAGAGGAATTATGAAGAAGCTGAGAAGAACCAATATGAGATATAGGCAAACTTGAACCATTAATATCGACCATAACTTGATCATTGCCATGATACTCAGTTAGCATAGATAAATCGGAAAGATCGGATGTGATGTGATTGGAAGCACCACTATTTGTGTACCAAACTTAATCATCTTTATTCACATTTGTAGAAACAACCATAGATGCAAGCTTTTTGGTGGGTACATGACCTTCATATGCATGATCCATTCAATGATAGCAATTAATTGCAGTGTGTCTGAAACGACCACAAATCTGACATTTTTGTCGGTTGTCAGATAGAGATGAACTAGATTGTGGAGAAGGATTTGGGGAACGAGCTAGTCGTTGATGATTTTGAGAGGAGCGTTGCTTATTAAATCTTCCTCAGACACACAATGAGTTTGTTTTAGATTTGGGAGCATAAAAGGCAGTATCAGTACTTTTAGATAAAACTGAATTTTGCTCATTAAGCCACATTTCTATACTTAATAAAATGCCAATAAAATCATCCAAGGACATGGAAGTATCTCGAGCTTGTGCCGAATTTACGGTCACCTTATATGCAGGACCAACATTATTCATAATTATAGTAATAAGATCATCATCATCAACATGTTTTCCAACAAGAGCTAAATTATCAACAATATGAGTGATTTTATCGATAAAATCAGAAATGGGTAGATCACCTCTCTTAGTGTTGTGGAGTTGGTTTTTCAGTTACAAAATGCGTGTTTTAGATTGAGATGCATACCTCTTTTCAAGGGATTTTCAAGATACATGAGAAGTTGATAATAGAGCCACCGTTGAAAGAACAATCGGTGTTAATGATATGTTGATCTAACTTAATTTACGTTGATCTTTTTGTTGCCACTCTGTGTATGCTGGATCGATTTCAATTGTATCTTTTCCAGAGGAATCGACCTTGAATTTTGCAGGACAAAATTTTGTTCCATCAACAAAGCCAATTAGATTTTGGCTCTTAAGAACATGTAAGAATTGAGCCAGCCAAAGAACATAATTATTTCTATCAAGTTTAATCAAAACTGTATGAGCAAGGTTGGGTACCACGATACCAACTGATGCACTAGAAGATTGTATAATTCAAAGAAAAGCCAATAAAAGGCTAAAGTTGAAGAATGAATATGGACTAGTTGCAAATGAAGTTATTAGACTAACGCTCTGATACCATGAAATAATACAAAATAATTGGCAATTTTCTAAGTTCAAAAGATGAATCGTAGAGTTTATGACTATTACTTTATATATTGTTTACAAGGTATAAGTTAAGGGATTTAAAACTAAAAACTACATTACAACTATCAAGCCTACAATCAGGAGCGAAGCCAGGATTTTGGCTTTGGAGGGGGGGGGGGGGGGGGGGGGGCCCCCCCCCCACAACTAATATTGAAAGTCAAATTGGGAAAAATATATTAATATACCAAAACGTAATAACGTTTACTAGTTTAGCCTTTAAGGTAATGATACAAAATAATAATAATAATAATAATAATAATAATAATAATAATAATAATAATAATAATAATAATATATTGACAATAATTTTGAGAATTAAAATGAAAATTGACTCTATTTTGTATCTTAAAATTCATCTATGATCAAATTTATTTAAATTTCTTTACGATTTTCGTTTCAATATATATAATTAAAGAATTTGGGAGAAAATGATTTTTCATTTTGTTGCATTGATGAAATATATCTTTTAATAGTTCCTAATTATTAAATATATAATTCATATAAAATATTTAAAACAAGATGGATATTGTATAATAAATTAGTAAAGAAAGTCTTAATTTGTTCTAGTAAATACCTAATAAAAAATACATACATATATGTATATGTATATATATACGGTTTTAGTACTATACGGTTCATATATAGTTACGGGGTAGTTACAAGAGGATATTATTTCCTTTTTATTTTATTTTCTTTTAAATTTTCAACTGATTTAAATCCAATGATTAAAAATTCACCCATCAATGTAGTAACTGAACTCATATATGGACTAGGTTAAGAAATAGTGTATGAAATTATAAGAAATGAAATTACTAAAAGAGGTTGATTTTGTCTGGGATAAAAATAAATGGAATAAATCTATATTATTAATAAAATGGGGGATCATATTGCAATTAAACATATAATTTTTTTTTATCAAACTTTTATTGGGAGGCCATTGCCCCTATGGCCCCTCATGCATTTGCCTCTGCCTATAATCATGATAATATTACATATATAATCAAGAATCAATGAATCATGTGTTGATTATAAAAAGTAGTAATATGGGTACAAATTATATGCATTTTATTGGTTTGAGAGTTGACTGATTATGAAAATAATTGATTTGGTATGATATGAGCATGTCTATTAAAAACACGAACGGATATGAATTTTTTTTAAAAAAAATTAACTCATTTGGAACATTATTGCCTTTGTCAACTTTTAAAATTACAATCATATATAAGAACAACCTAAATGCTTACTCAGCTGAAATTCTCCAAAATCCGTAACCTCGCTTTTTTTTTTTTTTTTTTTTTTGCAAAACATAATTTTTCAATTTGAAATCCTAAACAAAATCTCTCAAAAATCACAGCCTTAAATGACACCCTTTACAAATTTATTCAATCGAAAGGAGTAAAAAAGGTGGACTCGACTCGAAACATTTACTGGCTATTATTTTTCTCTTCCCCAATCCCCACTTTTCAACGTTCCCTGAAAAAAGATAAAACAAAAAATTCCCATTAGACATGTTGTAACAGCTTTGACAATTGTTTTCAAAATAATAATAATAATTGCTTTGACAATTGTGAATTTTGATTTTTGATGACCCAGCAATATGTAATATAATACTCAAGATTTGTTGGTTACTCATAGGAAAGAGGCAAGAAAGTTGATGGAAGAGTTGTGCTGGGGCAGAGATTATGAACGATTCTGATGGTAGTTCTTTAATTATACGAAATTTAATTAAGGAAAATAATGGATCACAATCATAAGTAGTTATAACTACTTTTGTAATGACTTCATGAAGTTGAAGTTTTGTTAACGGATGACATGATCACAGTAGACATGTTTATTTGACACGATCATTATAGATTAAGACAGGAAAATTTGTTCTTCATTGATATGGTTGAAGCCGAAAAGCTTTTTATGTATAGTGCCTTGCAACCTCCATTAATAAAAATATCTAAACAAAACCCTTAGACAAACAAATGAAACTGAATCATTTTAATATATTATCTCATTTTATTTCATAATGAAAATAGTACTGTTGGTGCGGTTAAATCAGTATTGTTGTTCATAGATCAATCATTCATCATAATTGTCTCTTACTCATCCTTATTTAGCTGTTTATTGTTTATATTCACTCCTATTTTCTTTCATTTGTTAGGATTCTTGGCATTCCTGATGATACTATCTGATCTGCTAATTCATGTCATTTGATATTTTCATTTTAAAAAAAAATACAGCTTTGTTGATTTTTTTTTTATTCATTGTACCAATTTGTACCGAATATTCACTTTCTTATTTCATATTTATCAAGTAATTATAGTATACTTATTATTTTTTTACATTCATCTTCATTTACCAGCCATAGTATTTAAGAAAAATAAAATTGTAATTGTAATTCTATACCTCATATTATCATCCTTTCAATAGTCTTAATTTGATTTTATTATAAGGCATTCCACGTAAAAGCATCTTCAATAGTCTCCCTTAGAGACTCCCTTATTTAAGGGTGCACGTTATTGTAAGGGATCATTAAGGGAGTATGTATTCCAATAATACTCCCTTAAATGATCCATTCAATAATTTTTTATTATTATATCGTTTTTAATAGATATTAGATAATGTTTGTCTTTAATAGATATTAGATAAATCAAATATACGAAGTTTTTTAAGGAAATAAAATAATATTAAATTAATGAAGTTCACTTTAAAGAGGATTGAAAACACTCTTTAAATAATGGAATGAATTGCTTTGAATACAATTAAAGAAGCTATTTAGGGAGTTGTTGGAGTTGGAAAAATACATATACCTTCCTAATTAATCAAAAAGATATTTTCAAAAAGACTGTTAAAAATACTCTAATATTGCATATGCACGTAAGTACTCCAATTCACTATATAATATTCGTACGAGCTGCAAACCAGTAATAACAATAATAGCTTTGATGACCCACCACTGTGTAACACACTAATACTCACACAGGGAAGGTGCCCAGAAAGTGAATCGAAGATTTTTTGGTTCCCGGAAAGTCACAGGAAATAGGCAAGAAAGTTGGTGGAGTTGTTGTAATGGGGCAGAGATTACATGAACGATGCTGATGGTAATTATTAATTATACAAAACTACTTTTGCAATTATATAGATTCTATACAGCAAAAAATCCTCTGATGAAGTTATACACTTATACGATGTCATAGAGAGAGACCCAGAAGCAAAAGAGGGACAATAAATTGATTATTCATCAAACCGGTCCTTATATAATCTACTAACATTAGGATTAAAATAAGCTATTTTTAATTATATAAGGATCAATTTAATGAAAAATTAATTAATTAATAAAAAAATAACGTTTTCTAATTAAATTGTGACCTAATTATAAAAACTTTTAAATTCAATTTCAATTATGGAGTCGATATATTGTATCCTAATTCAAAAGGTGTTTTTTTTTTTTTTGAAAGTTTACTCAATTGGGATAAGAGGTTTGATTGGACATGATCGAGATGTAACTCTCACACATAGATAGGGGTCTCCCAATAATTTTGAGATTTTAAAAAAAAAATGCTATAATAACTCAGAATTTAAGGGTGAGAATAAATTCAAATCCTTATTCGAATCCATAACCTATATATGAGTGACAAAACCACTAAACCAATTTCATATCCTCAACACTTATATATACAATATCATAAACTTAAGAGTTTCATGTTGAAGTTTCCGATAATCGATGCTAATTTTTTTTTCTCTCTTAATTTACAAGTTATTCTAAATATTGTGGACCCATTATGTCAACCCTATTTTATAAATTGCACATACAATGTTTTGAAATAATATTACTTTTACTCGCTTTTTGTTTTTCTCAGCCGCATTTCCCGACTTTTGATCATCAGTTTTTCTTTACAACAACGAAAAACAAAAAGAAAGGATTCTCCTGTATCGTGGCCTGCAATTTTTGCTGCTCAAATCAAATCTTGCAATTCTTCTCTATGGGAAATTTACAAACAACTCCCTCTTCTTCCACCACCACGACCTTCCAGAAAAAATACGATGTCTTTCTCAATTTTAGAGGTGAAGACACCCGCAATTGTTTTACCTGTCATCTTTACAAAGCTTTGCACACAAAAATTGAAACCTTTATCGACGACGGACTCGAAAAAGGGGATGATATTTGGCCGACACTTAAAGGAGTAATTGAACAATCAAAAATTTCGGTGGTTATTCTCTCGAAAGACTATGCTTCTTCCAAATGGTGTTTACGTGAACTTGTACAGATTATGGAGCACAAGAATATGAATAACCAAATTGTCATACCTATTTTCTATCGCGTTGATCCATCCGATGTACGTAAGCAGACCGGAAGTTTCGAGGATTCATTTGACAAGCATGGAAAAGAATCACAAGAAGAGGTGCAAAAATGGAGAGAAGCGTTGACTGAAGCATCCAATCTATCTGGATGGGATTCCTCAGTAACCAAGTAAATCTAACTCTTACTTTGTGCTACTTTATCCTTTATTTATATATTTTTTTGGAGAGCCTTATTTAAATTATAAGTAAGCAAGAGTCCTCCTCTCGTCATCTCGTACTTTAACATTTTTCAAAAATTTTGTATGTATGTTTGTTTGAAACTAACATTTTCATGTTATTTCTTATTTCCTTTTCGAAACAGAGATCAATTGTTTTTAAATATATATAATTTTGTCAATTAATATACTTGTGTAACCCGCCTTCTTTCTAACTACATACTACTTGTGATGAATTGATTATATATGATCCGGTTGAAGTGAGTGAGTCTATGCTTTAGATTACCTCTACACAAATTTTATATGATCATATATTCAGCATTAACTAAATCTATTTGGAGTCCTTATATTCCCAATTTCTAGTTAGTTTATAATTCTTCTGTTGTATCTGTCAAAAGAAAAAAAACAGGAAGAATATTTCGGTTGTGTAATTTCTGCTTATTACTGTTTGGTATTTAATTTCCATTGGCAGACCTGACACCACACTTGTTGACCAAATTGTCAAAGATATTCGGAAGAAATTGATGGGTGAATGTATATCGCATGATTTTGGAGCACTAATAGGACACAAACGAATTAAGCAAGTTATATCATTATTATGTCTTCATGATGTTAGGATAAATGTTCAAATTATAGGGATTTGGGGGATGGGTGGTATCGGTAAGACAACTATTGCTGATGCCATTTTTATTAAAAGTTCAAATCAATTTGAAGGTGTTTGTTTTAATCAAAATGTTCGGGAAAGATTACAAAACTCTGGAGGATTAGTTTCTTTGCAAAAGGAAATTCTTTCTAAAATTTTAAAGGATGAAGATCTAAAATTAGACGGTCCTACTATTCCATCAATAATCAAGGAAAGGCTCAATTGCACAAAGGTTTTGATTGTTTTTGACGATGTAGATGATTATTTACCATTGGAAAATTTAGCTAGGGGTGTTGATCGATTGGGCCTAGGAAGTAGAATCATAATAACTTCTAGAGATAAACATGTACTACAATTATGTAGAGTGAATGATCAAAACATATATGAGGTTGATGGATTTAACGATCATGATGCTCTTCAACTCTTCTGCAATTATGCTTTTGACAAAAACTATCCCCCTGAAGATCATACGGTACTGTCAAACGAGTTATTAAATTATTCAAAAGGCAATCCGTTAGCTCTTAAAGTGTTAGGTTCATCATTATACCGAAAGAGTAAACAAGAGTGGGAAAGTGTGGTAAACACATTACGAACAACAAAGTTGAAAAGCGGAATTTTCGATGTGTTAAAAATTAGTTATGATGGATTGGAGGATAGTGAGAAGAACATATTCCTAGATATTGCATGTTTTCTGAAAGGGAAAGATCGAGACTATGTAGCAAAAATACTAGGTGACTGTTCCTACTCACTGTGTGTTCTTGATGACAAGTCACTAATAACAATTTCAAGCTATGGTAGGATACAAATGCATGATTTGTTAGAAGAAATGGGTAGGGAAATTGTTGATAAAGAATCTCCAAACAAGCCAGGCAAACGCAGCAGGTTGTGGAGACAAGA
Organism: Dipteronia dyeriana; assembly: GCA_032871835.1. Taxonomy (NCBI): domain Eukaryota; kingdom Viridiplantae; phylum Streptophyta; class Magnoliopsida; order Sapindales; family Sapindaceae; genus Dipteronia; species Dipteronia dyeriana. Next base: position 6,108,484 of record CM065302.1, read on the forward strand.
GGAAGTTCAGAACACACTGAAGTATGATGAGGTTAGTTTCTAATCATTTTATTTTGCTTTAACAATTTTAGATCCCCCTTCAAATTTGATGGATATGCAGAATATACACTTGGTGCAATTTGTGTTACTAAACTCGCTATCCACTCACATTTACTCACTATCCATTCATTCAGACATTCACTGCACCTTTACTTCTTATGTGGTCTCTCTCTAACACGTGACTCACAAGTCTACACAACACTCTTATTTGCACATTTGAGGTCTCAAGCCTTTGTCTTTACTATACACCATCGTTCTTAATATCTGCCAAAAATATGGAACAAGCAAGCAGACCTCTTCTTATAGGCTTCTAAAAGTCGATTAAACATTCTTGAATAAATTATTTTGGTAAAACTTGTTGGTGTAGATTAAGAAGGGTTACTTTTAACATAATGAACATGGCCCCTTTTTAAGTAAATCTACAATATTTTATAATAACTTCTTTTTTTTCTAATTTTATGATATTACTTTTACTTTACTTTTGGCTGTTAGGGGACTAATGCAGTTCAAGGGATAGTCCTAGATTTGTCAAAAATAAAGGATATGCAGTTGAGCTTTCAAGCCTTCAAGAAAATGTACAATCTTAGATTCCTCCAATTCTATGATTCTTGGGATATTCAATTCTATAAAGTGCATTTTCCGAATGGCCTAAGTGATCTTTCTGGCAAGCTGAGGTCTCTCGTTTGGATTGGGTTTCCTCTGACAACACTGCCATCAAATTTTAATCCAGAAAACCTTGTTGAACTTAATTTGAGAGACAGCAATCTTGAAAGACTTTGGAAAGGCACAATGGTATATATGTTTTAACTTTTTAAGTATATGTTTTATTCTTAGTATATATTTATTTATTGTAGTGATTTTACTTTGTGTTTTTGTTTCACAGCATGCTTCAAATTTAAAGCTGCTTATTCTTCCTGGATGTAAACGTCTCACTATTATCCCAGACCTCTCAGATGCCCCATTGCTTGAGGTGATAGACCTCAGACACTGCAGAAGCTTGCTTGACTTTCCCAAGCTTGCTCAACATCTCAAAAACCTCACAAAGTTGGATCTGTGGGGTTGTGAAAGTCTTAGGAGCTTTCCAAGTGATATTCATTTTGAATCTCTTAAATCTCTTGAGCTCCTTTACTGTGATAACCTCACAAAGTTTCCAGAAATTTCCGGTTATTTAAGTGTTTTGGATTTGTGTGGGGCTGCAATAGATGAAGTTCCACCATCGATTGGAAGTCTAATCTTTCTTTCCAATTTGAATCTATCACAATGCACTAGGCTCAAGTATATTTCGACCAACATTTGCAAACTGAAATCTCTCGAGGAGCTAAATCTTGAGAATTGCTCCGAACTCGAGGTTTTTCCAGAAATCTTGGAAACAATGGAATGTTTGCAAGTTCTTGAATTAAGTGGAACAGCAATTAAGGAGTTGCCCCATAGTATTGAACATCTGAATGGGCTTAAGAAGTTGTATTTGAGGAGATGCAAAAATCTTGAGCAGCTTCCGAGTAGCATCTGTAATTTGACATCACTACGAATCCTCAAACTTTCAGATTGCCCAAAATTGGAAATATTTTCGGATGAGTTGGAAATATTGTTCAGCTTTGGATGTAGAGGTTTGAGATTTACTCATTCATCTGGTTTTCCGTGCTCTTTAACAAATCTATGTTTAAGTGCCTGCAATCTAAAGGAAATCCCTGAAGATATCTGTCATTTATCCTCATTGGTAGTTTTAGACCTAAGTGGAAACAATTTTGAGAGTCTACCTACAAGTACGAAGCAACTTTCTAATTTGGAATATTTGGATGTAAACAATTGCAATATGCTTCAATCACTAACAGAGCTCCCATTAAGCATAAAAATTTTAAGTGCAAGTGACTGCAAGCAGCTCCGATCAATATTACTAGAGGCATCTGAATTAGTCGATACAATTTTCATATTTACTAACTGCCCAAACCTTGAAGAGACAGCAGTCGGAAACATCTTTGCAGCTGTTGAGGTAATTACTCTGTTAATCGTTGAATCCATCCCTTTTTCTCTCTCACTCTCACTCTCATTAAAATAATCATGATTTTCATGTTACAGGGATATGAAGGTGAACTTGGCTTGTTTACCTTTTGTTGCCTGGGAAGTGAAGTTCCTGGGTGGTTCAGCTATAAATCTAATGAATCTTCGATCAAATTTCGAATGGCATGTCATGATTGTTTCAATGGTCTCCAGGGATTTATTGTATGCGCTGTTATTGAATTTGAGGAATATCGTTTCGATGCTAATGATGGAAAAGGATTGTTTGTCGGGTGTAGATGGACAATTTGTGATGGGGTTGGATTTTACCAAGTCACTGAGTTCAGTAGTTATATCCTGGTTGCTGCTTCTAGATTTGGAACATTAATTGACTCAGATATTCTGGCATTGTGGTATTGCAAAGCTTTAGTTCATCAGGTACTTAATAGTTTGATCACAAATGAACTCAATTTTTCATTTGAGTTCTTGCTTGCAGAGGGGACTCCTAATTGCAGGGTGAAATCTTGTGGTGTACGGCCAATAACCAAGATACCCAATGAGGATGACAAAGTGAAACATGCAGAGTCAATCAAGACATTTGGTGTCACCATAAAAGATATTGGGGAAACAAGTTGAAGAAGCCGCTAAAGATATTGTGGAACCGCATTCTAAGAGAATAAATCTTGATCTTTCTCTTTGAACGCATTTTGCATTCTAAAATTCGCCTATTGTTCTACCATTGATGGACAATTGTTCATTCACCATATATATCGTGGACTTTCTCATCTTCCAGGTAACTCATTCTAGCAACATCACTTCAAGTATTTAATTATATCTTTGATCTGTAGATCACCTAACAATGTTTTAGTATCAACCACTGATTTGTTGTCGAGAAAACTGCCTTTAACTTGAGCACAATTGATTTCAAACTCATATACTCCCATATTAGACAGATAGTATCTCAAACATCAAAACACTGACCCTAGATTTGGCAGACTACAAGAATCTTGAGTTTGGTCACTCCTTTTGCACTTAATACGGCTAATATAATTATTAGGCCCAGCGTAAAATATATGTGGCCCAATAGTTGACGATGAATTGTGGGCCAGGCTTTTTGTTATGACTATGAACTAAATAAACTTCACTTTTGTTTATAAGGAGCCGATTCCTCTAAATCTTTTTTATTTTTCTGACAAATACATCTTCAATTCAAATCAAATAAAATTTAATACATTTTGATTTTTTTCAAAATAAAAAATTAAACAAACAGACTTTTTTAATTATTATTTTTTTGAGAAATTCATTTTTTTTGAACCACTTCAATTTTATTTTTTTTTTCATTCCAAGATTTTCAAAACAAAATAAATTTGATAAGATGAAGTTAACTCAGTGATAAGTCTATCACACCAACAAACAAAAGGTTCGACTCATGCTTTTTCTCTCAATCATTATTCATGAAATATTATAATAATTTTAAAATAGATAAATAAAATGGTTTAATAAGGAAATTAGGAGATGCATAAAGAATGCACCTATTACAATAAATAAATTAAAATAAAGTGGGATTAACATCAGATCTTTTCCCTAAGGAAAAAAATCAGATCTCCATAATGTGGCATATCCTGCAAAAAAGAACATTAAAGTTTGTTGACAGAGAACTATAGAAATGTCTTACATCACTACATTGGAATAACAATTTAATTTATATTTTCCGCAACTTTGTTTTTGTAAGGACTATAGAAGTATAGAAGTGTCTTACTATTTGAATTTCATGTATTCCTCTTATAAATAAGCTTAAACACAAACTAGTTAAAATAATTAATTTAAACCAATAAGAAGTTAAGCATCTAATATCCTAAATAACTTGACCCCAATAAAATAACTTGTATATGCATGCCTCATAAATTGTAAAAGACAAAGCACTCCGGTCAATACAAGTTCCTACAGGTAAATCAGGCTTAACATCGACACCAACAATAGAAGAAGACTGACTTTGTTCCGATGTCTTAACTATGAAAAATCAGAAAGAAAAAAAAAATGTCTACTTTGTTGATATCACTAACCTTAACTTTAACACCATTTTTATATGCTCATCTTATAAAAACTTCAATTTAATTATATATGCAGAATCAAAGTAGTTGTTCCTACATCTCCTACACTTAAAATATTTAAATAAACGGAAAATGACACTTTTCTTAGGGCATCTCCAACCCGAATAGTGGTTTTGATGTAACTTTTGTATTAAAATGGTGCAACTGTTGTATTAGTTTACTATTTCATCTCCAACCCACTGTACCAAACTTTACACTAAAAATAATATACCCCTGAATATTCCCTTTATTTCCCTTTTTTTTTAATATTTCTAGACAATTAACATTTCACCCCATAATTAACATAATAGTGCAATACAATAAGAAATTATAAAACTAATACATAAAAAGAAATCAAATTTCATTAGGTAAAATATTACATTTATTATTAAAATAACTTAAACATTACATTTCAAGAAATAAAAAAGAAAAAAACATAAAAATAAAAGTACATATTGATCATCATCTAATTATCTGAATTAGTATATTCATCCCAAAAATGATCTATTAAGGTATTTTGGAGTGCAATGTGAGCGTCTTTATTCCTGATTTCTCTATGTCAAGCTAGAAATTGTTGAAATCAGGTATTTTCATCTTACATCATCTCAACTTTTGGATTCGGTGCTTCCATATAATCCTCAATTGATGTAGCAACACCACGCTTATCAGCGATTATCATGTTGTGCATAATAATGCACGTAGTCATTATATCATGTAAAACATTTTTATGTCAAAAACGTGTCAGTCCTACCACAATTGCAAATTATGATTAGAGAACTTCAAATGTACGTTCTACATCTTTTCTGCATCCATCTTATTTCATTGCAAATGATTTTTTTTCAGACCACGTGGATTGTGAATAGTTTGTACAAGCATAGACCATTTTGGGTATATACCATCAGCTAAATAATAACTCATATTATATTATTTTCCTTGAGGTCATGTTTGTTGTTTGGGACTAGGATTTGATTGGATTATATTAATCCTAAACCCATGTTTGGCAATCGCATGAGACTATGACTGTTTGGGACTTTATCTCCCAACAGTACTCAATAGTCCCATTAACATTGGACTAAATAAACCCACCTCTCTTGGCGGTTTTAGTTGTCCTGAGACAAATCATTGCAATTGTTTTTATTTTTTCCTTTTCTTTTTCGCATTAGTTATGCTTTGGGGATGGATCATGAGATAGAGTAACCCATTTAGGGGGAGCATTGCACATGCATTTGTTTATATTGCTTTATTGACTGCAACTGTTTTTTATATTTGTTCACCTCACATGCACTTGTTCTTGGAAAGTGCTTATTGTTATTGTGTTCAAGTACAATGATAATTCTACAAAGAGATTGAAGATATTGAAGATTTATAATGTAGGATCTCTTTTGTAATGTAGAATTAATATCTTGGACAATAAATTTATTTTTGTTTTGTGAGGATTTATTTGTGAGTGGTTGTTTTGTCATGAAATAGCCAAATGAGGAGATTGTAACGACCTCGATTTTAATATTAGCTTATTTCATGACAAACCACACCACATTGGGGATGATTGTGTAATGAGTAGCTTAGGTCCTCATTGACAAGCTTTCAAGCATCTCCATGACTTCAAGAGCAAAATGTATAATCACTTGTCTTTGCCTCTTGAAGAGTTTAGGTGTGCACACACACTTCATGCATGATTTGTATCGACATGCATTTGTGTCCTATTGCTTATGTGTGCATCCTTACTCACAGTCACACTTGCACTTCATTCTTAGTATTAAGTGTGGTTGTCGTGTGTTTTATTCGTTTTCCGTTGTTTGATCGGAAACGTCCACACTTGCACGATGGTATTCTTTTCCTAGCATGTTAATTGACCATTTGAGAAGGTCTTATTCTTTTCTTGGTTTGGTTATATAGAGTAAGGTGTCTAGTTTCAAAAGAGTTGATTTCAATGATTAAAATGTTTTTCAAAACTGACTTTTGTTTGTTCTTATGACTATATATTTTTATGTAATGCTTCAAAATGAGTTTTAAAAATTTCTGTACAAAATAGACACCCATACTTTTCCAACGGTATATTATTCGTAATATTTTATGATCGTTTGGATTGGTTTTGAAATCTCCAAAGTGACCATAAAAACAGTGCATCTCTGTTGTTGTTTGTTTCTGACCTTTGGTCACTCATTTGACCATAACTTTTACTACAACCATCTAAATCATATTTTGTTAATTGGAGTAGAAATTCGACTTTCATACCTTTCCAACGGTATATTACACGAAAGGTTTCGAAGTCGTTTGGTCATGTTTTGATCCGCTTGAATTTCAAGGTGGAGTGCTGAGAGCGGATTTCGCTCAACTTTTCGCTCCATAACTTTTCGCGCCCTCAGGGTGCGAAACAAGTAGCGAAAAACAAATACCAATATCTCCCTTTGGCTATTTCATGATAAAACAATCACTCATAAATAAATCCTCACAAAACAAAAATAAAGTTATTGTCCAAAAGATTAATTCTACATTACAAAAGAGATCGTACATTCTAAATCTTCAATATCTTCAATCTCTTTATAGAATTATTAGTGTACCTACACATAATAACAAGAAGCACTTTCCAAGAACAGGTGAATGCGAGGTGACAAACATGAAAAACAATTGAAGTCCATAAAGCAATATAAACAAATGCATGTGCAATGCTCCCCTTAAATGAGTTACTCTCTCTCATGATCTCTCCCCAAAGCATAAATAATGTTTACCCTATATTTCTCAAGACTTCTCCCCCTTTTTGTCAAGAGATAGGCAAAGGAGCTCTCCCTATAGGGTTGCTTTAGCAAAGAGAGCTATTAGCACAATTATGATGCATAATCATATAAACGAACTTTATGCAACATAAGTAATTGAGAGAGATTCAAGGAGTTGTATTTAAGGAAAAATGTGTGACAAGAATGTTTTGTAGGCAAGACATGTTGCATTCAAATCCAAAACAAATGGTAAGTAAACATTGAAATGGTTTCCAAAACAATTCAAACCAATTTGAACCCTTTTGTCAAAAGCAAACAAGATATAGTATCAAAAATTTGACAATAAAACAAGTATATCAATTCTTAAAGGCAAATTAAGACATAAGCGACTATTGCACCCTTTTTTATTTTTTTGGATAATTATCCGTATAATAGTAGTCTTGTTTCACCATTAAGAAAAAAGATAAGACTAATTTGGATATAAAATCCTTATTAATTACATGGATACACGATCTTTATTGATTAGTCTTCTCATTTGCACTCACATACATTTGCATTAAAGCAATCAAACTCAATTCATGCATATCATTTTAAGCATGTCATAATAAGCAAGTTCACATGTCATGGAGATAAATTATAGGTCATTCAAATGTACTTTCCCAATTACTTCTCCTAGTCTAACAATGCATGTTTGAACATAAATATGACATGGATTGTAAACAAAGTAATGGTGCATACTTATTAAGAGAAACATATAAACATATAAACATATATGTGCAACCAAGAATCTCAAGAAATTAATAAAATAGTATAAAATTAATCAACTTTTTGCACATAGCAAATCATGCAAGTTCGCTCTCTTTGCTTGACCTCCCTAAATGAGGTCAAATACATAACTGTATCAAGGCAATGGGCAAGTCTAACTAGACATACCAAGACCATTTGACCTAGTAGAATCTAAGGGAGAAATTTTAGCCCAATAGATAGGATGCATATTTCCATTATCCAACCTAGGGTCCACTACATCAATTTTAGTGGTCAAGATTTTATCCTTAATAGGATTCCTAGGATTATTCAATTTAGCCATACGGTTTATTTTCTTTTCTCTCATGCTTTTAATTTTACATGACTTGATGTAGTGAACACAATTTGGTCGAATATGACCAATCATACCACAATAATGATAAGTAGGTATAAAATAAGAATTCATACCATTTCATTTAGCTCTCATTGATGCATGGCCATGTTGATGAGGTTGTCTTTGAAGCTGCACCGGTTGGCTTGTACTTGGAACATTCACCGGATGTTGGTGCGTTTGTGGTTGAGCATGAGAATTTGCCTCAAAGGTTGATTTGGCATTGATTGAGGCATCCTCAAAGGTTGAGGTTTAGCTTGTCTCCTTAGAAGCATATTCAAGGTTGAGCTCTTAGATGATTCACCCACATCAAGAATCTTCTTGTGGTGTTGAGACCTAGATGGACAAGTAGGAGCAATCTCCTTAACAAATGTAGGCTTGTCCAAGGATGATGTGGTCTCATCATTTACAAAACCAAACCCTCGCTTGTCATTTGACTTTAAGTTGATGCCAATCATTTTTGGACCCGAAGTCATCTTAGCAAGTGTACTTCTTACTTTTTTGAGTTCCATCTTCAACATGCCTTCACTTTCTTTTAGACATCTCACTTCTTCATCCATGTGAGTCACTTTGGCCTCTAGTTAAAGGTTATCCTTTCTCAACTCAAGGATATCATTCTCCTTCATCTTCAAAGATTTTTGAAGAGAGTCAATCAACTCTTGATAATCCACCACATTATCACAAGAGTTGCTCAAGGTAGCGATCGTAACTTCTCCTTTCTTCTTGTTCTTCAAGTTACCACACACGGAAGCTATGTGATCAAGTCCACCACATTCAAAGCATTGGACTCATTTTCATGTTATCATAGCTTTTCCTCTCCTCTTCTTTTTCATGTTAATGCATACGGGAGCTATGTGACCATATCATTCACATTCAAAGCATTGAATGACATTTCTTGAAGGTTGGTCTTGATTAGCTTCACCATTCTTGAGAGGAGCCTTATTTGTCTACCTCCATTTCTTTCGAGTTCATTCTCTTCTTCTCCTTCACATTGGAGGTCATACTCTTCTTGTGAGATTTAATGAATCTCTTAAATCTCTTAACCATAGGAGTCATCTCCTCATCGGAGTCGTATTCCTCCCTATCGAGGTCAAATCGCCCTCTAACATCCCAATGTCACTCATAGTGTTTAATGAATGAGATGAATGCAAATGAATGTAACAATCAAATGCAAACAACTGCAAGACACACAAATAAGAGTTTGGATCACCTAAGTATGTCTAGACACCTCCTCTGATACCATTTGAAAATAACCCTTAAAACTTGTATGTCTATATTACTATTGGGGGGGAATAGGTTATTATCAAGTCAATTACCAATTTTTATTGATTAATTAATGTTCAAAATTCACCCAATAAAACAAATATACAACATCAAGTGTAAAGTGCAGAAATGTAAATAACACAAGATGTATACGTGGAAAACCTTCCAAACGAGAAAAAAAAAACACGGGTTGTTAAGTGAGCTACACTCGATTACAGAAATCCATTATACGAGTAAAAAGTTACACTCTCAAGTGATACTCGGACTCTCACTCTTGACAACCTCGGGCTACGGCCACTACCACTCACCACTCACCACTCTTGGTTCAGTCCCTAGTGATATCCCCTAATCTACTACTCTTGGCGTAAGCACCTCTTACTCTACCCCTTGGCCTTTTATGGTGCCACCCAACCAATTGTTTGCCAACCTACCCTTGGTTGCAAGACTTGACTTTCTTGTACAACTTCACACCTAAACCACAAGACTTTGACTCAATAAAGATTATATAGTCTAAGTGTATATATGACACTATGCTCAAATACAATTATGTGTAAGAACAAACACAAAATGCTTAACTAGATGTATATAATGCAATAATATAACATCATTGTTATCAACAATGCCTATATGCCCACAAATAAGGACTCAATAAGATGTAGATAAAATCTAACAACCTAACTGCCAATAAAAGTCCAACCAACACAAGTTGTCACAACAAATAATCAATGGCAATTTTGCAATCAATAAATGCAATCAATGAGGTATAAACAATAATGTATAAATGCAATACATAAAGACTTAACTAGATATGGATATGCAATATTACAATCTAGTTATCAAACGAAGCCACTTCAATACAAGTTGTCAATAAACATAGCATGGTTAATAAATGCAATCAACATGACCTAATTAGCTAGAGGGAAAATATGTTCTAAATGTTAGCTATCAATAAACAAACCCAATCTTATTATCAAGACTCATAAATATATGCAATAAAGTAGAGTCTAGGTATTTAATCAAATAATAAATACCTTATCTAGAGTAAGAAGAATAATAAATGATGTTCAATGAAGTTCTTACTTACCTAGTCATGAAACAAAGAACACCCATGCTCATATGATGAAGAATGATGCAAGATGGAGATAGGTTTTGGGTTTGGAGAGTCAAAAACAAAGCTTGAAGCTTTCTCTCTCTAATAGAGGTTCTCTCACTCTAAAAATGTGTTCTTTTAGCTCTCTCTCTAGGAGTAATTTTCTCTCTTTTGGGGATTTAATTTCAGAGCTTTAGGTCTGATTTGGGAAGAAGGTGATATATATAATGTGTAAAAACGAGCTGCACAAGAAATGCCGTTTTTGCCCAAATCGGGTTTTTTTCTACAGGTTTCGCACTAGAAGGGGGTGAAAAATTTGGAAGCGAAAAAGGCTGCCAAGTTTTTAACTACTTGTTTCGTACCCGGAGGGGGCGAAACGTTATGGAGCGAAAAGTTGAGCGAAATCCACTCTCAGCACTCTACCTTGAAATTCAAGCATATAAAAACATGACCAAACGACTTTGAAACCTTTCGTATAATATACCGTTGGAAAGGTATGGAAGTCTACTTTCTACTTCAATTAACAAAATGTGATTTGGATGACTGTAGAAAAATGTATGGTCAAATGAGTGACCAAAGGTCAGAAACAAACAACAATAGAGATGCTCTGTTTTTATAGTCACTTTGGAGATTTCAAAACCAATCCAAACGATCATGAAATATTACGAATAATATACCGTTAGAAAGGTATGGGCGTTTAGTTTGTACAAAAACTTTTAAAACATTTTGAAGCATTACATAAAAAGATATGGCCACAAGACCATATAAAAGTCAGTTTTGAAAAAGATTTTAACCATTGAAATCAACTCTTTTGAAACTAGACACCTTACTCCATATAACCAAAACAAGAAAAGAATAAGACATTCTCAAATGGTCACTCAACATGCTAGGACAAGAACATCATTGTGCAAGTGTGGACGTTTATGATCAAACAACGAAAAACGAATAAAACACACAACAACCACACTTAAGACTAAGAATGAAGTGCAAATGTGATTGTGAGTAAGGATGCACACATAAGCAATAGGACACAAATGCATGTCGATACAAATCATGCATGAAGTGTGTGTATGCACCTAAACTCTTTAAGATGTAAAGTCAAGTGATTATACTTTTTGCTATTGAAGTCATGGAGATGCATGGAAGCTTGCCAATAAGGATCTAAGCTACCCATTACACAATCATCCCCAATTTAGTGTGGTTTGTCATGAAATAAGTCAATCATAAAATCGAGGTCCTTACACTTTTCTTACATCATCGATCAAAATCTTCTCTTCTCTCTCTTCAACCAAAATCTTCTCTTCTCTCTTTCACCATCCTTCAATCTTCTCTATACATATTTTTTAATTTTTGTAGATAAGTTGCCCTCAATTTCATCATCGATCAAAATCTTTTCTTCTCTCTCATTCATCATCTTTCAATCTTCTTTAGATTTTTTTTTTTAAAATAAAATTGTAGATATGCAGCCCTCTAACAAGTTTGAGATCGTAGAAGTTTGATCTATTTGATATTGTAGAAGATTGATATGTTTAGGATTGAAAAAAGTTGAATTTTTGTTTGATGATGAAAAATTCAAAAGAAACAAATCTGGATTGACTTTTAGTTTTGTTTGAGAATGAAGAACTTATAATAAAGATTTGAAGAACTAGTTGATTTTTGGTTGAGAATGAAGAACCGCTGATCTCCGAGGGAGAATTTTTTCTTTCTTTCTTTCTTTCTTTCTTTCTTTATTGTGTGTTAGGGAACTCTCAATTTACCACTTTTTTTATATTAAAAAAAATAATTAAAGTGATTATAAAGATCTGAATCCATATCTGCCACAATTATTATTTTTCTTGAATATTTTCTATTTTTTACAAATTAAAATGTTTTCAAAATTCTTTTTTCTAGATTATTTCCCAAATTTAAATTCTATTTTATTGATAATTTATTATTCAATTTTAAAATATTATCAAATTAAAATATTATAATATTTTATTCAATCTCATGTTTCACCAAACAACACATAGTATTAATCCAGTCCAATCTCATATTTGTTTCAAACACAGTATATTATTCATTTAATCCAATTCAGTCCAGTCCAATCCTATCTAATCTTAGTTTTATCTCAATCAAATCCAATCCTATGAAATAGTCCAATCCAATCTCGTGCATCAAACGGGGCCTGAATGACATAATGAGCTGGAGGAACAATACCTTGAGCGAGGTTGGAAAAAGATGGGATGCCTCCAACACATTAATTCCATTATTCGTACCTGGCAAACCAAAATATGCATGACATATCCACATATCATAATCATCTACATCCTCTAGAATAATTGTTAGGGATCCACTACGACCTGCATATTGCCCTGCCCAAGACGTTGGATAATATTTCTACTTCCAATGCATACAATCCAGACTACTCAGCATTCCTAGAAAACCATGATCTTTACCAATATGGAGTAGTCTTGCAACGTCAGTAGTGTTAGGTGATCTTAGATACTTTCCTACAAATTCCTCCACAACAGCACGACAAAATCTCTTCAAACTCTCAATTGTTATTGACTCTCCTATTTTAATATACTCGTCAGTAGCATCCGCTGGACAACCATATGCCAACATCCAAAATACTGCTGTTATTTTCTGAAGAGCGAACAAACCCAGTCTACCCACACTATCTGTTCGTTGCACAAAGTTGTCATGAGCTTCCACTTTTCAACAATATGAAGGAATAAACTCTTACCCATTCGAAAGCGCCGACGTAACATTTGATCATTATACAGTGGGTTCTCGGTAAAGTAGTTGTAGAACAAACGACGATCAACACTTTCTCGGTCTCAATTGATCACTATACGACTCACGGGTCATTGAGTTGTTTTGTTGATTGAGATACTGAGTCAATCTAAATATTTTTGTAATTTGATCACCACCATGAATATTTGAAATGGATGATGGAGATCAATCTAAATATCTACCAAAAATTTTTTTTAATAATTTATTATTATTATTAATATTAATATTACTATTATTATTTTTATATTATTGTTATTATTATTATTATCATTATTATTATTTTTTTATTATATTTATTTTGTTCTGTTTTATTATTATTATTATTATTATTATTTTGAAATTATTAATTTCCATAAATATCATTTGTAAATGAACAAGTGATATTTAACTAAAAAATATAGTTTAAATGATAATTCCCCTTAAATAATTTAAATATTCGTATGAGTTTTGTATTTAGGGATATATAACTAAAAAAGAAAGTTTAAATAATTGTTAAATCAATTAAATAATTCATTTATCTATTTATTTAATGTTATTTATCAAAAAGTTCAGAATTTTATTATCATTTAACCATTATTTCAATTTTAAATTATTATTTTAAAATTTGGTCAGAAGGGTATGCAGGTCATAATAATATATTTTTTTGGTTTGTTACAATAATATATATAATAAGGGGAACTTAATGCAAATTTCCATAAAAAATAACGGATGATGTTATTATTCCGTCAGCTATTGCCAATTCAGGGGATTTAATGATGAAAAAGAAAAAATTAGGAATAAAATGTAAATTCGGACATAGTTCGGGGGCATCAGTGCCAATTAATCATGTAAATATTATCGGTTGGGTAATCCAAACTTTGTAAATGCAATGTAACTTACTAGCATATTATGTGTATGTCCATCCCATACATAGTTCGGGGGCAACAGGTCATGTTTGGTTGGATGAAATAGAATGAAAGTCTTTTCATTTGTTTGGTTTGTTAAAATGCAATGGAATAAGGATTCCACCATTTTGGCGGAATCATTCCATCCAAAAACTAATGGAATGTCCATTCCATTCCATTAACACATTTTCACTTCTAAAAATAACCCTCTGTGCCCCAATTCAATTCCAAAAATACTCTCTTTTCCAAAAATAATATTATATATATATATATATATATATTATAATATATAAATTATATATAATATATATTATATTATATTATTATATTATATATATTATTATATAATATATGAATATATATATATATATATATATATAAGTATTACATATTATATATTATATACATATTTTATAATATTATTATTATTATTATATATTATATGTAGTATATATGATATATTTTATTTATATAATAATATATATATATATATATATATATATTATAATTTATACTTTTATATTTTATTATTATTATCCAAATATATATTATATTTTCTTCTTATATATTGTTAATAGCCAAAGTTGGCTAGGGACTAAAGAAAAAATTTCCACCTTCTAACCTTCATACAAGAGTCCAAATATAGGCCTATGTAACAAGGTATCAAGGTCCGCGAGATCGAGCTACCATGCAACCCTCCAAGAACCAAGTGAGGTCGCCCATACCTTCTGAGCATCTTGCATGCATTCATGCTCACTAATTAAAGCCTGATGCGACCACATCAAGGTCCCTGTATCGGGATAGGAGCCCGAAGTTAGATCGACGTAGGAAGACCTGAGTTACCTAAGGAAAAGGTATCTCACGTCCTCCCCTGAAGCATACAACCATCTCTACTTTCACCAGGAGACTTTTAGGGTGTCGAACTTGTCTTGCAATGTCTTCTCGCTCTGCCCAGGTATAATTACAACCTATAAAGTTGGGAAAGAGGAAGCTCGCAAAGCTCTGTTGTCACCAAAAAGTGCCAACACAATCAGGTCAAGCGCTAAAGGAGACCCAGAGTGGTCGGATCAAGCTCTTAGTAATAATATCGGTACTGAAGTGTACCTCATCATTCAAGGTAGCAGACGCCCTATTCAGAGACTTCCATGAGGCACCTTGCCAGGGCAACATACAGGATCAAAGTAAACTCTAACGTGCATTAAACCGTTACATGAATGCAGGTCAAGTCATTGAATCTGAAGAGGAAACAAACTTATCTCCCTCCAAGATAGCGTCGGATCCATTAATCAGCCAAACTCAATGACATTTAAATGTAACATCTCACCTAATAATAGGGGATTTGATTCAGTGACTTAAGGTGGGAGGACAACCTGCTAAACGAAAAATCTACAGTATAAATACACCTGGACATGCATGAAGGAAAGGATCGAGACCTAAATTCGCCACCAGTTAACGAAACTCCATTGTCATCTAACTCCTGTTAATAAAACACGGCGACCATCAATTAATTTTGACCTTCTATCAACAGGCACTAGGTTGCTACCTTCAACCTAACTAGGAGAGATTGAGTGATATACATACCTTGTACTCTATTAACACATTATCAATAAAGCAATATCCATTTTCATCGTTTTTCACCCACATATCAATCGATCTCCTAGTCGTTACCATGCTTAAAAATGGTACTAAAAGTATCTATCTCGACCGCGACCTTCCGAGGTGGTGGTCTTGAGGATGTTAACTGTAATTCTTCACCGTAAATGAATTTTCGGTTAGTATAAATATTATATATTATATATTATTATATTAAATAATATATATATATATACATTATAAAATAATATTACATAAATAATATTAATATTAATAATATCAATATTTCTAAAATATAATATATAATATATATTATATTATATAGAAATATATATTAAAATATTATTATATAATATATTATCTGATAATATATAATAATGTATGTAATATATATATATATATATATATATATATATATATATATAGAATATATAATAATATTTATATGACTTATATATAAAATATATTATATTTTATATTTTATCAGAGCCTTGATGGCTAAAGCAATCTCTAGACCTGGAGTCCAGGATAAGAGTTGAACTATTTTGAATTAAATAGAGAAAAATTTGGAGAAAGGGAATCAAAAAACTTATGGCAAAAGACGACAAAAATTCATCGACTTCTACTATTTTAGCACCTGTAAAACTTTATTCTTCTGTTTCTCTCCCTCATTCTGTAAGGAGAACCCAGTCCAATAAAATACAAAACTTTGTTAAATATACCCATATCCTAGAGTCTGTCCAGATAAACGAAACCTCTTTATCTCTCATAAATCCTTACACGATCTTCAAGAGAAATAAATCTCTTGCTAGAAAGATAAATTTCCTCATCCAAAATAGGTATCCACCAGTCAACCAATACATCCAGTCCACGGCACTACACAATTATATGGTTCCAGCCTCATCTGCTGAACAACATGTTGATCTACAAATAGATCAACAAATGATCGATAAATGGATCAAAGAAGAATACTCTCATCTGCACATAGGCGCGGTTCGAATTATCCTTACCCTACATGACAGAAAGGGTTTACCAATCATTGCTAGGGTTGCTTTACTTAACACCATTTACAAACAATACGAACATACGGTTATTGGCACGTGTCTATCCACTCTTCATGTAGGTAATATATCTCTTACATACTACCCTAACTTTAACATCCCCTTAGAGATCACAATCTCCACGATTGCCTCAAAGTATAACTCTAGATTTGTGAGCTCTTATGCTACCAAACTCATACATGGCTACACCTCATCATCAATATATATATATATATATATATATATATATATATATATAATATTTATAAAATATATATTATTATGTAATATATTTATATTACATATATTATATATTATATAATACTATTAATATTACTAACATGTATTATATAATATATAATAGTATTTATATATAAATATATAATATATATTTTATATTATAATAGTACATGTATATTCATATTATTATTATTATCCATAGTATATCATGTTATTATAATTGTTTCGTGATTACAGGTATTTTGGTCAAAATACTATTAATTTCATTCATTTCAGAAGGAAATAATATTAATTCAGATTTTGATTTTAAAGTCTCAACCAATTAAAGAAATCAGTTTTCCATTCCAATCTCATTCTTATTCTCATTCCCAAACGGCACCTTAGTGTATAATTCGTTCAAATAATGCTCGATCTTAAACACCAATATCTCATATGGTCAATTGTTAGCTTCTTAAAAAAAAATACAAATCAACACATACTTTACATTACATACATTGATAATTAAACATCTAATTTTTGTTATAAATTATGAATAGTGTTCCAACTACCAAGAACAAAAATAACTTACCTATCCATTAACGGGAAAACAAAAAGATAAGACTTCTTTAAAGATTCGAACAAAAACAAAAACGAATCGACTCATAAGAGACACAAAGAGAGGCATACAACTAAATTAAAATTTAAAATCGGGTTACACATTAAGCACATACAAAACAAAAACTAACCAAATCTATGAATTTTTGTTACGTCGAAGCATCTAGCATTCCCAACAACCTGTCCCCAATGAAACAAGAAGTATACGCATCATGAATTGCATACTCGATTCCTTCATCCGAAAACCCCACAGCACTCCAATTAGGGTATGTGATCACTGGTATATTAGCTTTCTCCACCTTAACTTTCGAGACCGGAGACGGCTGACAAGAGCTCGATGAAGCAGTAGTACACGCCACTGTATTGATTCTGACTTCCTTATTCAACTCTGCTAAGCCACTATCACAAAGATTAGACTTCTTCAGAACCATAGAAGCCAAATCACACGCTTCAACAACACCACTCAAAGAGATAGATAGAGGCTTTTCATGTGTATGTTGAGAAGTTCCAAAAAGCAATGAAGGAAGAGTTGGAATTCTACAAAGCTCATGTACTAAAGTTGAACTTGGAAGCTTGTCACGAATTCCATTACCAACAAAACAAACACTCGCGTCTTCCAAAAAATTCTTGAGATTGTAAGGATTTGAGTGAAGTTTAGCAAGTTATATTATCAAGCAAATATTCAGACTACAGAGAATCGTCAGCTGATCTTTCTTACCAGTACATAACTTGAAATCGATCCCCACAACTGAACACTTTTGGCGTTGTAAAGAGCTGTTCAACTCAGCGATTTTTCCTTCAAGAATGGCTTCGTTGGTAACTAGAAAAGCTTTAACTTTAGCACCTTGAAAATCTACTTCATATGTGCCTATTTTGGACAGATATTTCATGGGTATCATTTTGATTATTTCAATCCAGTACACTACCTTTAGTTTCGTATTATCATTTCGTTGCAAATGTTTCTTTATATATATGCTCAATAAGCCATCAATGTCAACATGTGCATTTAAAACTCTTCTTTTTTTTTTAATCTGAAAACTCAAGGGGTGGCATTAAAACGTTTTTCTCGATAATCAATACTAGTAATTAGTATTAATAAATATTAATTAAGAGCAAATTACACTCAACCTCCCTGAGGTTTGGTCTTGCACATAAAAATAACTTTATTAATAATTAACACTCACACACCCCTGTTGACTATCTTTTACATTTAAAAGACTAAAATACCTCTGATCAATAAATTAAATTAATAAATTGGTAATTTTACTAAAGTCCCTACTTTTTGATAAAATGTCACTTATTTAAACGTTTTTATCGTAGTAGAAACTTAAATCTATTGTTTTTCTAAAATATATCACTTTAGTCCATTTAACCAAAATACTAACGGTCAACTATAATTATATGTATAAAAGTACGATTTTACCATTGTCAAATAATTTATTGGGTTTTAAAAATAAATAATATTAACATGATTTATATATTTTTTTATAATAAACATTTTTTTATATATTTTCCATTATCCGTGCATTAGTTTTTTTTCCTTTTTTTTAATAAAAAATTGGATGGATAATGAAACAAACTAATTGATGAATAGTGAAAAATATAAAGTTAAAATAAATAATAAATTGAAAGTACGATTAAAATAAATTTTATCTCGGTTTGTGGGAGCAATCCTCTCCGATTGTGAGAGTTATAGTTCATATGTAATCTCTTATCAATAGTGAGAGTAGTATTCAGGATCGTAGTTGTATAGTTTAATTAATCTCAACAGGTCTTGGCAATAGTTTTTTAATATATATATATATATATATATATATATATATATATATATATATATATATTTACTTTAACTTTATATTTTCCATTATCCATTGATTAGTTTTTTCTTAGAATTAATTTATATTTACAAATAATTTTAATATTATTTATTTTTAAAACTCAATAAATCATTTGAAAAGGGTAAAAATGTACTTTCATACATATAATTAGAGTGGACCGTTAGTATTTTAATCAAATGAATTAAAGTGATGTATTTTGGAAAAACAAAGGACTTAAGTTGTTAATATGATAAAGACATTCAAATAAGTGACATTTTACAAAAAATATGGACATTAGTGAAAATAGCTATTTATTAATTTAATTTAGGGATCATGGGTATTTTAGTCTTTTAAAGGTAAAAGTTAGTCAACAAGGGGTGTGAGTGTCAATTAATGATAAAGTTGTTTCTAAGTGCAAGATGTCAAACCTTAGGGAGGTTGAGTGCAATTTGCTCATTAATTAATTAATAGGGAGTGGAAATCGAAAGAGTCAAAATTAATTAAGTTGAATTTGGGACTTCCTACAACACAATTAAGGATCGTTTGTTTTTTTGTCTGAAAACTGAATAGAGACTGAAATCTGAATCTGAATGACATGTTTGTTTGTTTTTTCTCACATCTGAATATATTGTCAACACGTTTGTTTTTTTAAAGTAAAATTGTCCGAATATAAGTAATTTTACATTTATACGTATGTTAAACAATGAAACATATAATATGGAATGAAAACAATCCAAAAATAATAATTATATACGAACACATATGATCATGATCTTCATCTTTGATTACAAACAAACTTCATTTTTCTAAGAAAAGATTTTATTTTATTTTTAGAAAAATAAAAAATACATTAGGAAAACTTGTACAAAACACTAATATATATATATACATCACCATAATATTATAATAAAGTATCGATATTAAACATCAATATACACAGTGATTTTGGTTCTTTTTTATTTTTAAAACTATTTAAAATAAGCAATATATTAAAATAAAGATTTCTATACCATATGTAATTTTATTTTGATGAAATTAGAAATATGTTATATATGGGGATAGTATCGGAAGAAAAGATTTTATATTGCATTTAATGCAATTCAGTGATTTGTAATTAAGTTAAAAGTCATGATTTGTTACTTGTTATTTTAAGTTGTTTTTTAGGATTTTTATTTTGTTTGACCACTTAAAAAAACAAACAAAACAACTTAATAATTATAATTTAGTCCCATTAAGTTTTAAGTGGAAAAAACAAACAATCCCTTAGTTTTTTTTTTTTTTTAAAGTATATAATTAGTTAACAGTTAGTCATCAGCTAAATAACAACAAACTTTGGCCATTAAAAGTGTTAGAATAAACTTTAGTTTAGATTACATATATCCCATCAAATTAGATAATACTTTAATTTACACTTCATTATTAAGATTTTGGTAATGGAGCCCAATTACTAGATCGAATTAGTACATCTAAAAAAAGAAAAAAAGAAAGAAAGAAAAAATATGGATCCAATTATTAAGTATATTATAAAATGTTGCAAAGTGTTTGAATAAAACACAGGTGTTTGAAGAAATTTCAAGCAGAAAAACTAATAAAAGAGAAAGCAGTGAATTTGGACCTCCATTGAAACAAATTATAAAATTCATCACAAGTGAAACGTGGAATCTCAATTTGATCCCATAGTCGTCGTCTAAACACTTGTGGAGACAGTGAGGAAATGTAGTAATGGTATAGCTGGATTATCAAGAAACGATTCCATACACAAAGGACTGCCAACTCTTAAAAAAACCTAGGGATTCCAACCATTATTATGGAACTTAACATAGAACCCTGCAACAAGAGGCACATTTGTGAATCTGGAACATATGTGAATCCTCCAAATTTCTCATTTCTACTAACAAGTTTAAGCAGAGCATCGACTCCTACGACAGGCCTATAAAGTGAAGCTCTCAACTCAGCAATTTAGTATCAACCACTGCTATTGTTGACAACACTTGCCTAAACTATAGCACCATGAATTTCAACCTCATATACACATTTTTATACTGGTGAAATGGTTTCATTCTAATCAATTTGGAGTAAACTATTATTCTTGTGTGAATATATATATATATATATATATATATATATATATATATATATATATATATATATGCCAAAGTCTCTTTCAGTCTATATGATTTTCAGTTGACAATTATTAATTTGTTCGGATAAGATTAATGGTCCTGTGTTGATCAAAAAAGAAAATGGAGGCATTGGAGAGTTGGTTTACTATTTCAGAAGCAATGCATGTATCTCACTATCTGTACCCATCAAATTAAAAGCATGGTGGCATTGGAAAATAGAACGGCCGTGTACATGTAAACGTTACCTTGGAAGATCAATTTTTTGTTTTTTGTTTTGTTTTTTTGAGGACCATATTCTTTGTTGAAAGTAATAAATTAGTAACATGCTTCAATAACTGTGAGTATATAAGTCCAAGAATCAACAAATAAATGGTGTACCTAAAACAATTAAACTTTACGGTTACTGAGATAATGCTGTACAACAAAAATTAAGCTCGGAATCCGGATCATATAATATAATAAAAACAAGAGTATCTCAAGAAAAATCAATATCAAAATCCTGGATCCACATTAGGCACATAAAAACGTTTAATAATACAACTCATTTACTGCTTAATTAGTAGCATCAACCAATTCCAACATCTTGTACCCAATAAAACAACAAGTACAAGCATCATAAATTGCATACTTGATGTCTTCATCCGAGAATGCCACTGCTTTCCAATCAGGGATACATTTGATCATCTCAGGCAAACTAGCTTTCTCCTCCATAACTTTCGAGTCCGTCACCGGACTAGGCGACCAAGATGAAGCAATACTAGCAACTGTACTATTGATTCTAACTTCTGTATCCAACTCTGCTAATCCACATTTACAGAGTTTAGGTTTTTTCAAAACCTTAGCAGCCAAATCACACACTTCAACAATTTCACTCATATAGAAGGATCGAGGCTGTCCAGCATCAGACACCCAATTCTCACTTCCTAAAGTTAATCCTGGAAGCTTGTCAGGAATTCCAGTACCCACAAAACACAAATTCCTGTCAGCCAAAACCCCATCTAGACTGAGAGGATATGAGTGAATTTTGGGTACTTTAATCAGCAAGCAATGATTCTGCCCACAAAGAATAACCAGCTCAACTTTCTTATCACAATAATTTACCTTAAAATCGATCCCCACAACAGGACACCCTTGATTTTGCAAGGAAGTTTTAAACTCAACAATTTTGGCATCAAGAAAGTCTTCATGGTCAACAAGAATAGCCTTAACTTTAGTACCTTGACATTCCACTTCGTATATACCCATTTTTGACAGATATTTCGTAGGTATCATTTTGATTGTTATTCTCAATCAAAACCTAACAGGTATCCTTTGAAAAGGAGGTCTTAGATTGTTGAGTTTTGGTCGACTAAAAACCCTAACACACTACCTGTTCTACACCTGCAAGATTCACTTGAAAAGTAAGAACAATAATAATACCTAAAGTAATAACCACAGCAATTATACAACAACAAATTGAAGATTCACAAATAAAGAAAACAGAAGAGAAAATGACACAAGGATTTAACACGGTTGAGCTACACAGAGAAACTCTTACCAAATACGAATGTCTTACAAACAAGATTACACCAACAGAAACCTCAATCTAACAATACAACTGAAAACCAACCTATAAACCTCACTCAATCTTTTCAAAGATCCACAAAGAAATCTCTCAAACTCACAACCAAGTGTACACACTCAGAGTACTCTACAAAAAATTCAGTAATCTCATAAAGATTACAACGAAAAACACACTTGGATTCACCAAGATTTACACAGATTACAAAACAGCTTTTTAGAGAACTTTCGAGAGCAAAGGAAACCCTAATCAGAGAAAATGAAATCCGATCGGCTTTCACTCTCTTGCTAGCTTATATAGGCTTATCGGTTGAGTCACATGAGTAATCTGAAGCTGCCATAAAAACTTGCCACATTAGATTCTCTCACGTGACAATATCAGCTCATCAGATTGTTATTTGATATTCACGAAAAACGACACCGTTCTTCACTAAGTCAACAATGGTCAGCTTTTGGTTTGATTTCAGATTGTTGATGTTTGTTCTAGATTGGGCTTCCGGGTTGGGCATCATGTTGGACTTCCTGCTTGGGCCTATAACTTGCTAAGATGGGCTAACCCAACATCAAAAAAAAAATATACACGATAAATCTCTCACGAGAGATCTATTATTATTTTAATTTCGATAAAAATCTTAATAAAATAATAATATTTTTTTTTTTATGAATTTTGATCTGAAATTTTATGTGAATGATAGGTTCATTGAAATCTACATATGAATAAAATTTGAGAATTTTTCAGACACTATAACTATTTTTCTTGATTTTTCTATATTTCGTTCAATTTCCTGATGCTTTCGTATTTAAAAAAATCTGGAAAAATATTTCTAGTACTTAAAAAAAATCAATTTTTATTCATAGGTACAATTCATTAAAATTATCATTCACAATACAGATTAAAATTCATAAAAATCGATATGATTTCATCAAGATACTTATCGAAATTGAAATAATAGATCACTCATACGAAATTCAATATATATATATATATCCATGACCCCATTTTTTATATGATTTTTAACACAACTTCTTGGTCATTGGATCTTACATCTTTTAATGGATAGGATTTTATCTCTTTTTATTTCCTTATTTAATACTTTATCTGTCCAAAATATTATTATTTTACTAAACTCACTCACCTTATTTAATTTTGTCTTTTATATATTTTTCTTTTCTTTTCTTTTTTTATTTTACACTTTTTTTCTTTTTTATTTTTTTATAATTTTAGGATTAATATTAAAAATCTCCCCTCACCTTTGAATTATTATTGAATGTATAGTTACAAATAATTTTATTTTAGAAACCTCCCATATAGACTAACATCGTTAGCATTCCGTCTGTGTTGACTGGGTTTAACCATTAAAAAGTCTAAAATATCTATACCTAATTTTTAATTGTAAGAATTGCTCATTATACCATCATACGTTTACCAAATAAAAATTAATAAAATATTACAAAATGCGAGAATGTTAATTTGCAAAAGAGAAGTTATTTTATAGACAATTTTATCTCTAAAAATAACAAAATTATAAATGAACCAACACCGTTGAAAATAAACCAAAATATTTATTCATTTTTGTATTTATTTATCTTTTTTTATATATAAATCTAAACAAATACTCATTTTCAATGGTTTTGGTTTATTTGTAATTTTGTTTTTTTCAGGGATAAAATTGTTCACAAAATAATTTTTCCTTTACAGGTTAATATTCTCACATTTGGTATCATTTTATTATTTTATTTGGTAAAAGTATAAGGATATAATAGTCAATTCATACAATTGAAACTTAAATTGGGACATTTTATATTTTTTAATAGTCAAACTTGATCAACACAAACAGAATGCTAACGGTGTTAGTTCATAGGGGAGGTTTCGATAATAAAAGCATTTAACTAAACATCCAATAATAGTTCAAATGTGATGAGAAATTTTTAATATTAACCCTTTCAATAATTCCGATGAAAAATCTATATTGATCACAATGGTTTTATATAAGGATGATTTCTACATCTTTTTTTTTATTTTTGGCCTAAATTTGATTTAATGATATGAAGTTCGAAAAATAACAATAAATTTAGACTATTTGTTTATCAAAGTCAAAAAAATATGAGCACAAAACATAAAAAATAAAAATAAAAAATTACCATTTTTAGGCCTTGGGCTGGCACCGCTAGTTAACCAACCTCAGTTAATGGTGTAAAAATGGACTGGCCTGACCCATTAGGCACGGCCTGGCCAGGTCCGTTTTTGGAAATAGGTGGGGCCTGGTCTGGCCCATTTTCGAAAACAGAGGCACAACAAGGCATGTCGTCCTGCCTCAAGCGGGCCGTGCCTGGTCGGTCCGCGTGCCTGGTCTGGCCAGCCTGGTCTGGCGAGTCTGGCCTGGCGGCCCTGGTCCGGGGGGCTTGGCGGGCCTGGTCTATAATAATTTTTCAAATTACGTTTGTTTGGATTTAGGATTTAGGATTTAGGGTTTAGGGTTTAGGGTTTAGGGTTTAGGGTTTGAAATGAATAAAGAAAAAGAAATATTTTTTATTTATTTAATTATTTTTCACTTATGGAATTCAGTATTACATATTTACATGATTGCCTCATTAAAAACCTTACTAAGAAAAACCCAGTGGGATAAAAACTTGGTAAGGAAAAAAGAGTGCAACCGTTTTACAACTTACAACTAAATAATAAATACATATGTAAAAGTATAACCTTGTTCTGGCCTTGTCCACTACCTACAGGGTCATCAATATATAGATTGTTGAAATTTAGAATAAACTCTTTATTTACAGTTAAATTTTGCAACCTTTTTTTAGCATACTCTCAATCCCGAAGGCATGTTAATACCTCCACCATCTTCGGAGACAAACAACTTTTTCTTGGTTCAATTATGCATCCATTGGTGTTGAAAGCTTGTTTTGAAGACACCGTTGACATGAGAATAACCAGTACGTCACGTGCTAAGTGTGACAGAACTGGATACTTGTACGTATAGGTCTTCCACTATAACAACAAATCAAACTCTTCATTGTCTTCAACAACATCAAACTGTGCTTCAAGGTACCTAATCAGTTCGGTACAAGAAGATGAGCCAGATCTTTGCCCTGAAGAAGTACTTGCTGATTTGTCATTTTTTCACCATTTCAGAAGGCTCCAACTTGTTTGCTTCGGCTCTGTCTCCGATTGTGTTGATTAGGGGGTGTCAATGTTGCCAAACCTGCTCTCATAAATACGAAAAATCTTGAACAACTTGGTTCGAATGTCAGTAATTTGTTCTGAATAATCTATTGACAAATTAATACCAATAAACTCAAGCAAAACTTCTAAACCAGATAATTTAATCCTAGGATCTACTATAACACTTAAGGCATAAAGTAGAGGAATGTTAGCCCAATATTTTTTCAACTTTGTCTTCATGGCAACAACTGTAGTGCCTAGATGTTCATCTTCTCTATAACTGTTTAACACTTCAGACATTTCCACTATCTGATGGATTGCCTGAGAAGATGTGGGGTAATAGACCCGGAAAGAGTTACAGTGACATTGTAAAAAATCTTTAAAAATTGATTAAAAATCTTTGCCACATACCAATCGTCTGTGATAAGTGTTTTTGCTTCAGGACGACCTGTTTAGGCCAATTTCATGTTATAAAAACATGTAATTGTTGTATCATATTCCAAACAATTTTCTAACATTAAATAAGTAGAGCTCCACCTTACCGGCATATCAGTTTGGAATCGTCGGGGTTGGAGACTGTTTAATTTACAATGTCTCTAGAATTCACTGAATCTAGGATTAGAACTGCAAATCCAAGAAATGGCATCTCTAATTCGATCTATTTTGTCGCTTACCTGCTTTAAACCAGCATGTACAACTAAATTTATAATATGACATGCACACCGTTGATGGAAGAAATAACATCCATCTTGCGAGATATTTCATGCAACAAACAATGCAATAGAGCTAGTATTTATAGATGCATTATCTAATGTGATCGAAAGGATGTGATGCGTGATTTCATAAGTTTCTAAAACACAAATAATAACATTAAAAATGTTTTCTGTGGTATGTGCAAAATCCATAGGATGAAAACCAATAATTCTTTTTGTTATTCTCCAGTCATAATCTAAATAGTGTCCCGTGACACATAAATAGTCCTGTTTGGAACATGCATTCCAAATATCAGAAGTTAATGCAACAAAGAAACTTAAATGTTGTATTTCAGCAATTAAGTCATCCCTTTGGGTTTCAAACAATCTTATCAAATCATTTTTAGTGGTGGTTCTAGAAACAGGTTCATATTGGGGGTTATATACAGATGTGATTAATTCTTTATAAAATGAACTCTCACCAATACTGATCGATTGATCAGTTTGTGTAATTTATCGTGCCAAACACTCTCTAGCATGCATGGCGTCGAACTGCCACGTCGTAACGGACCTGTCTTGGTACCGTTGTAGTTGTGTCTGGGTTGTAGTGTCTACCTGTCCATGTGCAGACATACATTTGTACATATACCGTCTCAAATGTCCGGTTCCCTTCGTACTTGTAGCATAATCCTTATGACAAAACTTACATTTAGCTCTGGGCCCAGACGTCCCGTCTGGGAGTATCATTTGGACTATGTTGAAACACTGCCACACATCTGATGTTAATTTTCTGGGAGGTGATGTTGGTATAACGGCGGAACCAGAAGGTCCCGCTTGAGTATGGGTCGGCTCCGAAATATCAAATTCATCGTTGAACATATTCAAACCGTCCGGAAAATAAGGCTGTTGGTTAGGATTCATTATTTGAAGTAAAAGTATGAGCACTATAGTCGTTAATAGTCAAATTAAAAATCAATATTTACCAACAATAATCTTAATTTACTAACAATAATTAATAAAAATAATACGACACTTACAATTATTATTTTACTTCAAAAAAAAATTAAATAAACAAAAAAATCATAATCTACTAACAAAAAATATTAAATTCACTACTACAAATAAAATTGATAAATTTATTAAAAACACATATGAAATGAAATACTAAACATAAAAATCTTAATATACTAATAAAACTTATTAAAATTAACCACTACACGTAAAATTTATAATATACTGAAAAAATATATTATAATAAACAATTGCACAAAAAACTCATAAGCTACTAACAAAAAATATTAAATTCACTACAATAGATTAAATTGATAAATTTACTAACAACAAATATTAAATTAAATACTACACATAAAAATCTTAATTTACTAATAAAACTTATTCAAATTAACTACTACACTTAAAATTCATGATATACTCACCAAAAATATTAAAATAAACAACTACACTAAAAATTCATAATTTATGAACAAAAAATATTAAACTTAACTACTACACTTAACATTCATAATTTACTTATTGCAAAAATCAAATTCAGTAATACAAATTAACTTTCTAAATTTACTAATAACAAATATTAAAATTACTACTAAACTTAAAAATATTAATATACTAAACAAATAATATTAACATTAAAACCCAAAAATTGATAAACTAACTAACTAAATAAAAATATTTTCATTTAGTAACTACAATCTAAAAATCTTAATTTACTAATAAAACTTATTCAAATTAACTACTACACTTAAAATTCATAATATACTCACCAAAAATATTAAAATAAACAACTACACTAAAAATTCATAATTTATGAACAAAAAATATTAAACTTAACTACTATACTTAACATTCATAATTTACTTATTGCAAAAATCAAATTCAGTAATACAAATTAACTTTCTAAATTTACTAATAACAAATATTAAAATTACTATTAAACTTAAAAATCTTAATATACTAAACAAATAATATTAACATTAAAGCCCAAAAATTGATAAACTAACTAACTAAATAAAAATATTTTCATTTAGTAACTACAATCTAAACATAAACATATAATTTTACTATGAAAAAATGTTTGAACAAAAGTAATAACAAAATTGTATCTTTAAAATTTGGTGTGCTGGTGGAAAATGTAGAGGATTTGGTAGAGAGAGTAATAATAAAATTGAATGAAAAAGTGTAGAGAATTGGAGAATATAGAGATTGAGATTTGGAGAATGAGTGATTGAAAGAATGATAGAGAGAGTGAATAGAAAATGAAATGGATAGAAATATTTATAGAAAAATTTGATTTGTGGGTCAAAATATAATTTGAAAGATTTTAGGGGGTGTTTTTGTAATTTTTTAATGCTCCAACAGCTGGAATTAAAAATCTAGTCGTTGGCTGACGTCAGCCAATGGAAGAATTTTGAATTTCTGTCGTTGGACAGATTTTTTTTTTTAAAAAATAAAAGGTTGAAATGACGGACTGGCGGGTCGCTCCAGGGGCCTGGCACGCCGGCTAGGCGTGCCAGCCCACCGGACCTTATACCACCGGCCCGGCACGCGGCCCTGCACGCGGCCTGTCATGGACCGGGCCTCAGAGAGATAACATTTGTTCAAGGAGAGATAAATTTGTTCTAAAAGATGACCCCTACCATGGACACATGTCATCCATACAAGAAGAACGTAATGCTCACCCACCCTAGGTGAGCAAAAATGGACTCAATCATTATATACTTAATTAAAACTGAAGCCATTCGGACGTGATTCGTGAAACTATATGTTTATAGTTTATACATCTGAATCGGAGGGAAGGCTAGCGATTTTAGATTAAAGGAATGCAAAGCATTTCAACATAAATAAATTCATAAAGAGACTTTCAACTTAAATCGATATCATATTAACTAGTTATTTAGTAGTATCTATCATTCAAAACAACTTCTGACCGATGAAACAAATCAAATTTTATTTATCGGCGAACGCTACAGCTTTCCAATAAGAAGATGTGATCTCAAGCAAATTATCTTCCTCCACTAACTTTCGAGTCCGGCAGTAAGATGGAACTACGTGAATCAGCTACTGTGCTATTGATGATTCTAACTTCTTTATCAAATCATCAGTGAGAATATTACTCCTCACACATAGACATGACCACGATTCGATTCGAGCCATGGAACCAAACCGTAACAGTATGAAATGAACCGTAATAGTAATCGGAACTGTAGAACCGATTTTGGAACCATAACCGTAACCGTGGGACTGAAAGTTCAGTTTCGGTTCTCCTCTAAAAAATCAGTCAGGAATCAACGGTTCAGTTCCGGTTCCAAACATTTTTTTTTAGGTTTGGGTCATTTGGGTCGTTTGGGTTTGTTTTTATTTTTCTCTCTTCTCACTTTTTCTTCTTCAAAATTCTCCTCCGATCTCTCTCCATCTCTCGATTTATTTTCTTTGATCCAAGCGACAACACTCAGTCAACACTCACCAGACTTCCATCGATAACTCTCTCACCGGCGATCTCTTCATCTTTCCGTCGTCGCCGATTGATTAACTCCTAAATGAGCACCCACAATAGTACGGAGTCATGGGAGTAGCACAATGATAAATAAGATTCGTTCCATGAGAATTGATGAATTGATTACCATCATTGATTGATTAAACTACTATTTAGACAAGCAAATGTTTGATGATTGAATTAGACTACTAACACTAATTACATATAAACTACTTCTAGAGTGCAACTAATGAAACTTAACCAACAAGCAAACAAAACAAAGTCACACATAAGCAAGTGATTGTATTGCTATTAGGAACTTAGGCTAGGAACTTAGGCTAAGACCATGAATCCACCTAACCAATCATCACCAATTTATAGACACACCATTACGAAAAAATTATGCAAGTGCACATGTAAACTCATGACACCCTCTATTAGTCTCTACTCTCTCTCGAGTAATAGAAACAACACTTATATGCACCAATAACCTATCTCTTGATGGTCATCTGAAATACACACAAGTTCATTAAGCTTAGTGGTTCACTAAGTAAGTCCTAGAGAATAGCCTTGAGTTTCTACCTTACGAGACCTCTATCATGCATTTCATTGAGCACGTTGTGTGCTTCTCATCTCGGTGCATCACACAACAACCAAATACACATCAAATGCTAGCTAGACACTCAATGTTAATAAAAACATGAAACACATAAACATAAACACAAGCAATATGAATAAAATGGTGGTCTTCATTAGTAAATCTTAGTAAAGGTTTCATCCTGGCCTTAACCAAGATGAGTTTAGTTCATAATGTAAGAAATGGCTACAAAAGATGTAATTTTCATACAAGCCATAAGCAAATATAAGTGCTAAATGAAAGAGAGAAAGGTTAAGAATAAACTAAGTGTAGATGTCCTCTCTCTTGGTTGGTGGAATATGTTTGACTTGCTCCTTCTCTTAGTGCTCCCCTATATGCTCCAATGTTGGGTTTTTGTGGTGGGAAATGGGGGGAAGGTTGGGTATTTAGTGTTTGATATAGTGGATTTAAAGTTTGGATGATAGATTGGAGGGTTGTTTTAGTGATTTGGTGAAAGATTTGGGTGGAAGATGAATGATTTGAGTGAAAGGTGGTGTTTTTGGGGGGTTTTGGATTGTAAATGGAGGAGTTGAAGCTTAGGGTAGTGCAAAAGGTGTCCAGAATAGCTCAAGAAGGGGTATTTATATGTTTAGGAATGAGGCACGAAACCCTAGAAATTCTGCTGAGTTGGACTGTTGTGTTGGTCGAGTGGCACTTCACCAGCGCAACAGCGCTGATATTGTGCACTGGTGAGGGTGGCAATGGTCGAGTGGCGCCTCACCAGCGTAACACCACTGATCTCGTGCGCTAGTAAGGGTGGCGCCGGTCAAGTGGTGCCTCACCAACACCAGCCTTGACCTTTTATGACTTCAGTTCTTCCGTTTTGGCCCCAACTTTTCTCAATTTCGTAGTATTACCTTGGGATTGCTAAAGGAACCTGCACAAGCTTAATACACCATTAAATACTTGATTTTTACTCAGGAACGAGTGCAATTGATAGGATATGGAGGCTATACCGAGTGTAGAAACGGGAGTTATCAAATACCCCCAAACTTATCTTTTGTTCATCCCTGAGCAAAACCGAAGCAAACAAAAAACGTTAACCAAATCAAACAAAAAACGTTAAATTAACCTAATTCGAACCAAACTAAGAGAACACAATTTTCAATTGCAATTTCTATCGAGCCAACTAAAGATGAGTTGCGACATTGGCCGACCCATATTGTAGTAAAGAGGGATGCCAAGACATGTAAACCAAGGTGCTACAACACTAGAGATTACAATTTTGGAATTCTTTATGGAGCTAGCATCAAAAGCATCGAACACAAGAGTCATTAGATAACATTTAACCTTGACTCTAAGCCTTTCAAGATTCCTCTCATTTTTTTTTCACACTGAACCTAGGCTCGCTCATCAAACATATGCGAGTTGGAGTTTGAGTTTATGTACAAAAAAAATTCAAATATACACGCATATGAAAAATTTGTAAGGACGCTCATAGTTTCATGCAAATAAACCTCATGAATGGAATCAAACATTAAGAACTCCTTTGTTTTCCAGTTAGACCCTTTCTAAAGATCAATTAGGACATTTTTTTAGGTGTACGTGAAGTTGATTATGGATGGTGATGGAGAGGTCGGGTGGGTATGGTTTTATTTGTGAGACAATGATCACATTAGAGTCTTTTCCTTAATATCTTTTGTACATTCCCCTTTTTAGCATCTAGACAATTTATTGACTTTCAGAGCTCCTACATTTTAGTGGTTGCTTTACATTTAAGCAACCCTTTTACAATGGATTTTTAAGGCTCTACTCATATTTTTTTTCTCTTTTTTTTTGAATAAAGTGGTGCAATTTACACAATGAGCCTAATTACATGCTAATTGAATACATTTTGGTACATTACTCTTTGGGGCTTCCATCTTCCTTTCCTCACGACATGATTATTGTTATGGGAAAGTCAATAGTTTGAGTCTAGTGTGGTGTAGATGTAACATGTGGTGGATATTGTGATTGGGTTTAGTGTATAGGTTCACATTCTTTGGACATTTAGGCACACACAAGGTTTAGGAACATGTTTGGGTAATTTTAAATGGCTAAAACACATTGCCTAAGTCATCTCTATAGGTACAAGTATAGCAAAAAAACAAGGTAAATCATATGAGGTCAACTTTTGAAAATTTGTTCTTTAATGTTCAATGCAATGAGAAGAGGTCATTTTTCTCATTTTAAATATCTACATGATGAGTGTTTAGAGAGTTGAATTGAAATTCATTCTTGGGGACGCAATATTTAGGCAATGAAGCTCATATAAGTAGTCTCCACTAATGATATAGACATCTCAGGCGCGCTATCTCATTCACTAATGCACAATGAGTCTAGTAGGATGTGTGTAAGCAATGTGGTGCAGTTTTAGCCAACACGGCCCTAGAGTGATACATGACATACCAGAAATTTACTTAAACGGCTAAGACCAAAAGCATCTCAACAAGCAACCCTTGTTGCTCAAAATTCTGCCACAAAGTTGGTAGAAATTTGACCCAAAAACATACAATCATGCAAAAATAAAAAAATTAAAGATAAAGCACACGAAACAATCAAGCAAGACACACAAGAGCCAAAAGCTGGCTATCGAATGGCCACACCCCCAAACCTAAACGAAACATTGTCTTCAATGTTTGCATAAAAGAAATGAATGAACAATGTAAGCTTAGAAGCGGTAAAGAGGCCAAACGAAACACCGCATAAAAAGCAAACATCACCAATACCTAAAAGCTAAGCACAATATAACTCCACAAATATAACTTAAACAAAGTATAAATGAGAGACATAAAATAAATATGAAAGAGATAAAACATAATAAATAAGAGAAGCTCCAACTGAAATGCAATAATATAGAAAATCCAACAAGTTAAACATCCTAAAAAGATAAAAAACAAAAGCGCTAAAACAAAATAACAGCAACACGATTGGAGCAAATGATGGTATGAAACAGTCGTTTTGGTCAATCCTTAAACATGAGATCCTTGCCCTTCCGTCCCCTCTCTAGATCTTCAACTGACATGTAGTCGGGTATATAATCTGTAGCTGAAAACCCCTGGTCAAATAAAGGTGGATGTGGAGGTGGTTATGGTCTTTTAAGCCCCTCTCTCCTCTAATAAGTCCGGAGGCCCAACTGCTGCCATATGTCGGCATTTTCAGTTCTGATATCCTCCATCTCGGCCTCCTGATCTACTCTGAAATCATAAAGCTGGTGGGAGAGGGTATCAATCTTGCCTTCAATGCGAGTTTGAACAACCACTCTAGCTTATCCATAATTTGGCTACTTTGCTCAGGACCCTCTGTATCCTCATCATCACCAGAAATGTCATAGTCATAATCTTCTTCATCTGACCCCTCAAGTCTAGGGCCTCCTTCATGAAGGGAAATTCCTCGTAATCTCGTTCTCTTACTAGCCATGGCTTTGCTCACAGAGACTGTCTAAGAACGGAGGTTTATAGGTCCTCTACCTCCAGTGGTGATCTCATCATCACCATACTCTGGAGCCCCTGCATCCCTGTATATTTTTATAATTAAGCACGGGAAAGAAATAGGCCTACTTGTAGTTTTTTTCTTTTTTCCTTTAATGTTAATATCCCCTGCTTTAATGATCCTCCTAATGTCAACTGAGGCTGGGGTGATAATACAAGCTAGCAACTCGGTCTTCTTCACTTGGATCGAATTGATGTGGGGTACGGGCTTTAGAGATGCTGAGATAAACATGCTCAAGATGGCTAGATCCTTCGATAACTCTGTATGCTTCAAGAGATGCTTTCTGTCCCATCGAGTATCGCCATTTCCTCTTAAAAGCCCAGACAGCTCTGATTGAGACCCGTCAAAGCTACGGTATCCCAGAGGTAGGGTGTTCTGGGAAACCGAAGTTGTGCCAAAATGAGTGTTAATGATGTCCTCACTGATTTGCATTGCAACCCCTCTCACTAGGACCATATTGCTGGCAAAGAAAACTTTCTGGGCCATAATGGCATATAAATCTCTCACCAAGGTTGTATTTGCTGCAACCGGATGCTGTACGAATGTCTCCCACCTTCTATCTTGAACTAACCGAGGTAAAGAGGTGTCCATAAGGTCAGCTAATTGGATACCCCGTTCCATAATTACTGTTGTTTGTTAGAGTTTCTGAAGTCTTCTGTGGTAGTCTTTATTCTCAACAAGTGGCTCCGACTCTGTGGCTTGCCATTTTTTGCTCATAGAGGTACCTATAGTAGCTTGAGGTAATCCCCCTGTAGGAGTCTTGGACTTACCCATATTTTTACCCATATAGACAGAATTTCTACTAAAAACTCTGGCACTAGGTGTAACCTGGCACCTCCACAAGCACTTCTATAGCCACAAAATCAAACACCACACCCCAAATTCCACAGCCAATTAACCAAAACCCAAGAACAATGCCAAATTCACAACACAAAATAATCCAAGACCAATTTCACACCAATAAAGGCTCTAAGGATGTGCAAAGATACAAATAGACAAAAGCCAAGCAACAAATCATCCAATTTCGAGCTATGCAAGTTTCACAACTAAAAATCCCCAAATTCTAAACACTAGCACATAAAAAATCCCAAAGTTATGCCCTAGATTGTGTAGATAGGAATTTGCATTCAAGATTGGGAGGAATGTAATGAAAAACAAGAGGGTTTATGTAAAGACTTACCAATTTCGTGCTTGAGAGAACTTGAGAGGAAGAGGAGAGTGTTTTGGGTTTTGTTTGAGAGAATGATGAATTGTTCGACTAGAAAGGGTTATATTCACGCACCTGACATGTGCGCTAGTGGAGCAGCGCTAACGTGCGCATGTGCACCAACACATATACGTTTTGGTCAAAACGTTGTCGTTCCACTAAATGGCTTGCTCTAGCTTTTGCTTGTGTGCTGGTCAACCAGCGCAACACCAGCGCATTGGCACCAGCATAACTTTCCAGGCATTTTACACTAGTTGATCGCCCTTCGTGCGCTATTCGAGTGGCACCCAGCTTGCACTCCTCCCCATTTTGTCTTCTAATGACCATTTTACCCCTTTGAGTTCTCTTTTAGCAAAAAGTTTCTCTGTACACTTATGAAACTCAACAAAGCACCTCATTGCATGAGTTTAATACAATTCTAACTTCTTTTTTTTTTTTTAAACCCCCAGACCTAAATTATGCATTGTCCATATTACATACAATCATTTCAATACAAGTTCACAATGCATGATCCATGCTTGGAAAGGGAAAACTCAACTTTGCAATAATAACATACTCGAAATAAAAACTAAATTTACAAAAGCAAAATGACCTAACTACTATTTACAATATGGTACCTCCCTTTTAATGATTCCTCAAGTGGGTTCTTTACGAAAAATTGTCTCCTTCGGCTTCTCCAAAGCACTCTCTTAATAGAGTTTAAGTCTTTGCCCATTCACTTTGAACCTCTCCTTTGCTCCATTTTCAATTTCCACGGTTCCATATGGAAATACTTGATTGACAGTATAGGGACCCGTCCACCGAATTTTGAGCTTTCCGGGAAATAAATAGAGTCTTGAGTTGAAAAGGAGAACTTGATTCCTCACTTGAAAGTTTTTCCCCATAATTCTTCTATCATGCCACTTCTTGGTCTTCTTCTTGTATATCCGGGCATTCACATATGCTTCAAGCCGAATCTTATCAAGTTCATTGAGTTGGAGAAATCTCTTCTCTCCTACCGCTTGTATATCAAAATTCAACCTTTTGATTGCCCAACATGCCTTGTGTTCAAGCTCAACCGAAATGTGACATGCCTTACTGTAGACAAGCTTATATGGAGACATGCCTAACGGGGTTTTGAATGCCGTCCTATACGTCCAAAAAGCATCATCAAGTTTCTTAGCCTAATCATTTCGCTGGTTTCCCACATTCTTCTCTAAAATGCTCTTGATTTCCCGATTTGACACCTCCGCTTGACCATTTGCTTACGAATGGTAAGGGGTAGTGATCCGATGCTTCACACCATATTTCTTCAATAAAGTTTCAAACAACTTGTTGCAAAAATGAGAGCCTCCATCACTAATGATCGCTTGGAGTACCAAATCTTGTGAAGATGTTTTTCTTTAGGAATTTAGTGACCACATTAGCATCACTCTTGGTGTGGCTATAGCTTCCACCCACTTCGACACGTAGTCAACCGCCACTAAGATATATTGGTTACCATAAGAGCTTGGAAATGGTCACATGAAATAAACGCCCCATACATCAAACAATTCCACTTCAAGCATTATATTGAGTGGCATCTCATTCCTCATGCTAATATTGCCGGTCCTTTGGCACCGGTCACATGCTTCCATAAAACTCCTTGCATCTCGAAATAATGTAGGCCAATAGAACCCCGATTGGAGAACCTTCCTTACGGTTCTAATTGCTCCAAAATGACCCCCACACTCTTTAGAGTGCCAATGCATGAGGATATCCCTCATCTCTTCCTCGGGTACACATCTTCGAATGAGTCCATCACCATAAACCCGGAAAAGGAGTGACTCGTCCCATAAGTATGACTTTGCATCGGAAAGGAACTTCCTCTTTTGGTGGAAAGTCATCTCCACGGGCATGACCTCATTTGCTAGATAATTCATGAAATTGGCAAACCAAGGAGTCATTAATTCTTGGACCACTAGTAAATGCTCATCCGGGAAGTGTTCATTGATGGGGTTTGATGTTTCTATTTCTTCTTCCCTCTCTAGTCTTGAAAGGTGATCCGCCATAAAATTCTTTGATTCTTTTTTATCGCGGATCTCCAAGTCAAACTCTTAAAGCAAGAGCACCCACCTTAGAAGCCGTGGCTTGGATTCTTTCTTTCCAATTAAATACTTGATTGCCCTATGATCGGTGTACACAATCACTTTAGAGCCCACTAGATAGATACAACGGCCAAAAGCTCATTTTCCTTGGTGGCATAGTTCACTTGAGCATCATTAAGGGTTTGGCTTGCATAGTAAATAACATGAAGCTTCTTATCTTTTCTTTGCCCCAAAACGACTCTCACCGCATGATCACTCGCATCACACATGATTTCGAATGGAAGGGCCCAATCGGGGGCCGACATGATAGAGGTGGATGTAAGCTCATTTTTTTAGCTTCTCAAATGCGAGGAGACACTCATCATCAAAATTAAAGGTGGTGTCTTTCGCTAACAAGTTGCAAAAAGGCTTTGTGATTTTTGAGAAATCCTTGATGAAGCGTCTATAGAACCCGACATGTCCAAGAAAGCTTCTAATGCCCTTGATTGAGGTGGGAGGAGGCAGCTTCTCTATGACTTCTATTTTGGCTCTATCAACTTCAATCCCCTTGGATGAGATCCGTTGGCCTAACATAATGCCCTATTTAACCATGAAGTGGCACTTCTCCCAATTTAGTACCAAATTACTTTCTTCACACCGTTGCAAAACTAATCCCAACTTCTTCAAACAATTATCAAAGGAGGATCCAAAAACCGAGAAATCATCCATGAACACTTCTATAAACCTCTCCACCATGTCCAAGAATATTGCCATCATGTACCGTTGGAAAGTGGCTGGTGCATTGCATAACCCAAATGGCATTCTTCTATATGCAAATATGCCACAAGGACAAGTAAAAGTGGTTTTTTCTTGGTCTTCGGGGGTAATAGGAATTTGATCTATGAACGGAAGTGGGAAATGGTCTTTCCGAGTGGCGTTATTCAACTTCTGATAATCTATACATACTCTCCACCCGGTGACGGTTCTTGAAGGGATCAATTCATTATTCTCATTTGGAACCACAGTTATTCCTTTTTTCTTTGGGACTACTTGCACCGGAATAACCCATTTACTATCCGAAATTGGATAGATGATACCCGTATCTAGTAGTTTCAAGACCTCTGCTCTAACTACTTCTTACATGTTAGGATTTAGCCTCCTTTAATGCTCCACCGATGGCTTGTGATCTTCTTCCATTAGTATTTTATGCATGCACAAAGTCAGACTAATACCTCTTATATCCGAGATGGACCATCCAATTTCCCTCTTGTGATCTCTTAAGACTCTTAGCAACTTCTCTTCTTCAAGTCTTGTCAAAGAATCTGAAATGATAACCGGAAGTGATGTTGATTCTCATAAAAAGGCATACCTCAAGTTAGAGGGTAGTTGCTTCAACTCTAGTTGAGGCAGTTTCTCAATGGATGAGTGTAGTTTTGGCTTCTTAACTCCGAGTTCTTCAAAATGGTTCCTATTTCTCAAACTCTTCAAGGGTAGAGAGCTCAAGTGCAAGGCACACTCCGCTATGTCCGCATCCGTATCATCTTCACCTGCACTGTGCACAATGCAAGCCTTTAGATGCTCCTTAAGACTCTCCTTTTGCAAATACTCTCGAATTATGGGATCCACCACTTCAATTCTTGAACAACTCTCGGCCTCTCTAGGCATTTTCATGGCTTTCCTAAGTCAAATTCAACATTGTCTTCCCCAACCCGTAAATTCATTTTGTCATCCTTCAAATTATTCAAAGCACCCACCATTTTTAAGAATGGTCTTCCCAAAAGCAACGGAATTTCAACATCTTCCTCCATCTCAAGGATAACAAAGTCTACGGGGAAGTACAAACTCTTCACTTTCACTAGTATATCTTCCAAGACCTCTCTTGGGTATTTGAGTGACCGATCCGCCAATTGAAATTGTTTTGGTTTCACCTCTTCAACATTTAACTTTTCAAACACCAAAAAGAGCATCAAATTGATACTTGCTCCAGAGTCGATCAATGTCTTCCCGAACTTCGATGAGCCAATAGTGCATGGAATGGTTAACTTCCCGGGATCTTGCAATTTTGGAGGCAACTTATTTTGTAGTATTGCACTACACTCTTTATTTTGAGGCACCATTTCAAAATCCTCCAATTCTTCTTGTTTTCTAAGAGCTCCTTCAAAAACTTGGTATACTTGGGCATTTGTGCCAAGGCTTCGGTGAATAGAATATTGATTTGAAGCTTCTTGAAAATTTCTAAGAATTTGGCAAAATGTTGGGCATCTTTATGCTTCCTTAATTGTTGTGGGTAGGGAATGGGAGGTACATATGCCTTCACTTGTGGTGGTGGAGGTAAATCATGAGAAGTATTTAGGAGCACATTAACTTGGTTCTCCTCCACCGATGGGTCTTCAAATGTCTCTTCGTCTTCAACCATAACTTCTTTTCCTTTCCCAAAGTCTTTAGGAAGCTCAATTTCCTTCCCACTTCTCAAATTGGTTTCCTTGCATTGCTCCTTGGGATTAATCACCGTGTCGTTTGACAAGGTTCCTTATTAGCGAACTTGAGACTCTCTAGCCAATTGACCAATTTTTGCTTCAAGATTTTGAATTGCGGCTTGTGAATGTTTTGCAATTTGATCAACTTTAGTATCGAGTTTCTTCAATGCCAAGTCCTGGGTCTCCATCCGATTATCAAGCTTAACCATGTACTTGGATAACAAGTCTTCAATTGTCGGCTTTCTGTCGGTTAGATGTTGGTGGGGTGAATTTTAGAAGTGGGGTTGTTGGTTAGGAGGGGATTTTTATGGTATGGTGAATCCAGGTGGTTTAAAAGTTGGTTGGTGTTGTAGGGGTTGTAGGTTGTCTTTCCATGAGAAGTTATGATGATTTCTCCACCTATGATTGTAGGTGTTGGAATAAGGGTTATTGTTTGGGTTAGAGTTTTGGTTGTTGGAGTTGTGGTAGTGAAAATTTTTGTTGTAGTTCACAAATGAGACTTGTTCTGTGGGTTCGTTTGTGAATGGGTTGCCGGCTTGACAATCTACACTTGCATGAGGCCCCGAACACCAATCACAATTCACCATATTCACTTGGGTTGTATTAGAGCTTGCCAACTTGCTAACTTTGTTGGACAGAGCCTCTATTTAAGCTTACATTGTGATCATTTGATCAACTGCCACCATTCCGGATGCATTCCTTGGTACCGTTCGGTCATCCCCCAATAGATATTTGCAATTGACATTTCTTCAATTAAATCATAGGTTGCATCCATTGACTTGTTCATCAAAGAACCATCCGCCGAAGCATCCATAAATTGGCGAGTGTTTAAGTTCATACCCCGATAGAATTTCTCTACAATTGACCACTTCGGCCTCCCATGACATGGACATTTCCTTAACAACTCCTTGTATCTCTCACATGCTTCATACAAAGATTCCGATTTGAATTGAGAGAATTCATGAATTTCATTCATCAATTGTGCCACCTTTCTGGGAGGGAAGTACTTGCTTAAGAATGCTTGGGCTAACTCATCCCATGTAGTAATTGATCCTGTGCCAATGAATCATACCAAGCCTTGGCTTGGTCCTTTAATGAGAAAGGGAAGATCCTCAACCGAATTGCATTGTCCGTAGCCCCGTTGATCTTGAATGTTGAGCAAATTTGGTCAAAATTACTCAAATGCCTGTTGAGGGTAAACCACCAAATTGTCCCATCATTGTCAACATTTGAAAGACATGAGATTTGATCTCAAAGTTGTTTGCGACTATCGTTGGGAGTTGAATTGGTGATATGTTTGGATCCACCCTTGGCATCACATAATCTCTTATGGCCCTATCATCTTCTCCATTTTGCTCATTTTGCCACCCTTGGGCTGCAACTAGTATGGGATCTTGATCCCTCACTCCGTCTTCCATTGATAGCCTTCGAATCCTTCTATTTCTCCGGTCCGTTCCCTCAATATCCAGATCGAACCTCAAATCCTGTAAATTGTTGCTCATTGTACTATGATGCATACAAGAGCAACCATCTACAATCACAGGAAAATTAACACAAAGTAAAAAGTTTAAATTAGTAAAGAATCAACTAGTAGTGATATCAATAAACTGTTCAATCCCCGGCAGCGGTGCCAAAAATTGATCAACTTCTAAATGAGCACCCGCAATAGTATGGAGCCATGGGAGTGGCACAATGATAAATAAGATTCGTTCCACGAGGATTGATGAATTGATTACCACAATTGATTGATTAAACTACTATTTAGGCAAGCAAATATTTGATGATTCAATTAGGCTACTAACACTAATTAAATAAAAACTACTCCTATAATGCAACTAATGAAACTTAAAAAGCAAGCAAGCGAGGTAAAGTCATACACAAGCAAGTGATTGTATTACTATTAAAAGCTTAGGCTAAGACCTTGAATCCACCTAACCAATCATCACCAATTTATAGACACATCATTATGAATAAATTATGCAAGTGCACATGTAAGCTCATGACACTCTCTAATAGTCTCTACTCTCTCTCGAGTAATAGAAACAAAACTTATATGCACCAATAACCCATCTCTCGATGGTCATCCGAAATACACACTAGTTCATTAGGCTTAGTGGTTCTCTAAGTGAGTCCTAGAGACTAGCCTTGAGTATTTCTACCTTACTAGACCTCTATCATGCATTTCATCGAGCACATTGCTTCTCCTCTCGGTGCATCACATAACAACCAAATACACATCAAATGCTAGCTAGACACTCAATGTTAATTAAAGCATGAAATACATATACACAAACACAAGCAATATGAGTAAAGCGATGGTCTTCATTAGTAAATCATAATAAAGGTTTCATCTTGGCCTTAGCCAATATGAGATTAGTTCATAATGTAAGAAATGTCTACAAAAGATGTAATTTTCATACAAGCCATAAGCAAATATAAGTGCTAAATGAAATAGAGAAAGGTTAAGAATAAACTAAGTGTAGATGTCCTCTCTCTTGGTTGGTGGAATATGTTTGACTTGCTCCTTCTCTTAGTATGCTCAAAGATTGGGTTTTTGTGGTGGGAAATGGGGGGAAGGTTGGGTATTTGGTGTTTGGTAGAGTGGATTTAAAGTTTGGATGATAGATTGGAGGGTTGTTTTAGTGATTTGATGAAAGATTTTGGTGGAAGATGAAGGATTTGAGTGAAAGGTGGTATTTTTAGGGTTTTGGATTGTAAAGGGAGGAGTTGAAGCTTAGGGTCATGCAAGAGGTGTCCAGAATAACTCAAGAAGGGGTATTTATATGTTTAGGAATGAGGCACGAAACCCTAGAAGTTCTGCTGAGTTGGACTGTTGCGCTGGTGTTGAGCTGGTCGAGTAGCGCTTCACCAGCGCAACACCACTGATATTATGCGCTGGTGAGGGTGGCACTGGTCTAGTGGCGCCTCACCAGCGTAACACCACTGATCTCGTGCGTTGGTGAGGGTGGCGCTGGTCGAGCGATGCCTCACCAACGCCAGGCTTGACCTTTTATGACTTCAGTTCTTCCGTTTTAGCCATAACTTTTCTCAATTTCACTCTATTACCCTGGGATTGCTAATGGAACCTGCACAATCCTATTACACAATTAAATACTCGATTTTTACTCAGGAACGAGTGTAATTGACAGGATATGAAGGCTACATTGAATGTAGAAATTGGAGTTATCACTCTACTTTAAGTTGTCATGTTCTCTCTGTTTCGAATTCTTGACTTCCAAATATTACTTTCACTTCAAGCATTCTCTCCCAAACAAAGAAACTAAAAAAAAAATGATTACTTGTTTGATTTACAATCATCAAGCTTCTAATCAAAAGAAAAATTGATTACCTGTTTGATTTACAATCATCAAGTCATTCTGTTTAATATGTTCCATGATACCTCTATCCGATATGTCATTCAGTCCAAAATACTCTGGCTCTTTCGGCTCAGAAACCTGTGTGTTCCTGTCTTTGTACATGACCCTTTCGTTAAAAACTATATCTCTACTTCTAATCATCTTGCGATTTTGGT
Source organism: Dipteronia dyeriana (assembly GCA_032871835.1). NCBI lineage: Eukaryota > Viridiplantae > Streptophyta > Magnoliopsida > Sapindales > Sapindaceae > Dipteronia > Dipteronia dyeriana. The sequence goes on from CM065302.1 coordinate 6,152,156, forward strand.
CATCTCACAGCTTGTAACAAAATTCATCTTCTCCATAGCCCAACAAGGAACACTTCACTGACTTGGCCTCTAGCTTACTCCTCTCATGATCACCTACATGTACGTAAGAAACACACCTAAACACTTTAAGATGAGAAAGTTTTACCTCTTTTACATTCCAGATCTCCTTTGGTATAACGAGGTACAAGAGCTTTGATGGTTCTCTATTGATCAAAAATACTGTTGTATTTACTGTTTTGCCTATAACTGTTTTAGCAATTCTGAATGCAGCCTTATGCTTCTAGCTCTCTCAGTTAATGTATTGTTCATCCGTTCTGTTATGTCATTCTACTGTGGAGTTCAAGGAACCGTTCTACTGAGCTTTATCCCGTTCTGGTAGTAGAACTTCTTGAATTCATTGTTTTCATACTATTCACCATTGTCTGAATGTAGCTTTTTGATCTTCAACCCTGTCTCATTCTCAACCGTAGCTTTCTATCTTATTAAAGCCTCAAACACATCAGACTTATGTCGTAAGAAGTAGACCCATACCTTTCTGGAACGATCGTCGATGAACGTGATGAAATACAATTTACCCCTGATTGACGAGACTGAAGCTGGACCTCAAACATCGGTGTGCACTAGTTCCAGCTTCTCCTTTGCCAGTGCTCTTCCGGTCCTTTTGAAGCTCACTCGCTTCTGTTTTCCCAATATACAGCTCTCACAGAAATCAACCTCAACACTCTTCAAATTTGGCAACTTTCCTATCGAATGCAGACACTTCAGCCCTTGAGAACTCATATGCCTAAACTTATGGTGCCAGAAGTTCGGATCATCTTTACCGTCCGCCATAGAGACTGAACCATAACCATCCCTGGTTATGTAAAGTGACCCAATCTTACTTCCTCGGGTGATTGTTATTGCTTGTTTTGAAATCTTCCAATTATCACTTGTGAAAGTCGCCACATAACCGTCTGACGCCAGTTGCCCAATGAAGATCAAATTCTTCCTCAAGTCCGGTATATCCCTCACATTTTCGAGCTTCCAAACTGACCCTTGCAGTTGAATCTTCACATCTCCCTTCCCAGTAATGTCGCATGCTTGATCGTCATCAAGATACACTTTACCCAAATTTTCGGAGACAGTTCTCGAGCAATTCCCTATGAGGTACGGCATGGAACGATGCTCCCGAATCCAGGTCCCAGGACTCTGTCTTGCTTTCCAATGAGCAGATAAGGCAGTCATCTGACTCCTCCGATACACAATTCCCACTACTTTTGCCCTTATCTTTCTTCTCAGATCCATACTCATACGAGAAATGGCCTTTCTTACCATAATTCCAGCACTCTATATCCTCTTTGTTTCGCTGTTGGTTTCCCGAATAGTTAGCCTGATTCTTGGATTTGGACTTTCCTCTTGACTTTGATCTTTCTCGTTGATTTTTGTTCCGACATCTTCTTCTGCCTTCCCAACCTTTCAAATTCAGTTCTGATGATGTAGACGCACCCAGTCCCTCTTCAAGCATCCTGATCTCTTCGGCCATGATCATGTTTACAACCTGCTGAAGATTCAATTTTTCTTTCTCGAACGAGTTGACAATCGACTGGCTTGTCATCTTCTAACTTTTTGGAAATTGGGTAAGTAGAAATGCCACCATAAACTTCTCATCAAAACCCATAGACAAAGAACACAACCCGTCATTCACTTCGCTAAACTGATTTAGAAAATCTTTAAAGTTCTAACCCTCCGCCATCTTCAAGGTTGATAACTTCTTGACAAGATGGACTTTCCTTATCACAAAAGGTTGTTCGTATAGGTATGATAGGGTATCCATTAGATCTTTGGCATTCTGTTGATCCTTCAAGTTGAAGGTGATCTGTTTCATTAAATTGAGACGAATTGCTCCCAATGTTTTCTGGTCCAGGAGTTCAAAATCAACATCATCCATGTTTTTCGATTTCCATTTCTTTTCCCAATCTTCATTGGTCATATCCTTTGGTCTCTCTTTTATCGGCCAATGCAAATCCTTCTGGTACAGATAGTCCTCTATCTGTATTTTCCAGAAACTGAAATTTGATCCATTGAATTTCTCAGTCTTGTGCGTTTCTTTCTCTGACTCCATCTCCACGATGAAATCGATGACCTCGAGAAAACCTAGAGTTGCCCCAACCCGGAGCTCTAATACCAATTGTTGTTGAGAAAAATCGCACACATAAAAATCTAATCACAAACACAAAATAATAGAAAGCAATAAGAGGAAAAAGACACTAGAGATTTTACGTGGTTCAGCAATTTGCCTACGTCCATGGAGCGCACCGCACTCAATCCACTATTTCTCAGAGTTGATTACAATCTTTGTCTCTCTTTCAGTCTCTCTACAGTTGATCTCTCTCTAGCAATTTTCTCACACACTACGCACTACTCTCTTCTTTACTTTGGAGTACACATAATGGTAGTATTTATATGGGAGCACTAAGGTTAGCCAAATCTCAATTGGAATCTATTTCCTTTTCCAATTACTTATACAAGCAAGATTTCCTATTTCTCGTAAAATCCGCATGTACCGCGGTTTGGACCGCTGAGTAGGCATGTGTCTACACTGCAGTTCTCAACGCTTGACACCACTGGAGAACTTCACTCTGTAGGCCATGGTGTGTGCACTATGTCTGCATTGCGGTCTGCACATCTTGTCACGCCCTGACACCACCGAAGTCCGAGCTCCTGTCTCAAACGCACAACCTACTGGAACTCGTTTCTCTGTTAGTTTCTGGCTTCACAAATCCCAACAGAAAGATCCAAGAAATTCAATAGAAAGTTGAAAAGGAATGTGGCAGGAAAGAAATAAAATGAAAGATTTTTTTTTTTAAATCCATTTCTCATTTTACATACTATTCTGCTTGCTGTGAGCAATCTTTTAATTTTATGTTATACATAAATATATAATGAGTAGCTTTCTAGTGAGAGATCTCAAATTTATTTAAGTTTTTGGGATTCTCTGTCTTTTTTTCTTTTTTCTTTTTTCGAAAAACATTGTTTTTCAATTTGAAACCCCTAAACAAAATCTCTCCAAAATCACACACTTAAATGGCTCCGTATACAAATTTATTCAATCGAAGGGAGTAAAAAAGGTAGACTTGAGTCAAGTCACTTGACCCAAAACTTTTACTGGCTTTTTATTTCGTGGAAATTGTAAAAAATCACCACAACTATTATGGAAATTTAGTTTTTAACCACAAAGAAAAATTTATTCGTTAATAGCCACTTTTTTAAGAAATTACTTGAATGCCCTCATATAAAACCATCCATAAACATTTTATCTCTCTCTTCTCTTTTTTTCTCTCTTCTTTCCTCTCTCTCTCTCTCCCGTCAGCGGTTTACCGGTGAACCGTCGCCGGCGTCCTTACGAAGGCTGGCGAACCGTCGCCGGCCTCCTCTCTCACACCGAACCTCTTTTTCTCTCCCCTTGCAGCTCTCTCTCTTTTCTCTCTCTCTCTTTCTCTCTCTCTTTCACTCACCTCTCTTTCTCTCTCACACGTCGTCGACGGCTTACCGGAGTGCTGTCGCATGGGCTTCACGACTGTCCAACAACGCCGTCGAGCTCCCCCTCTGCCGGTGATTAGATCTCCTGAAAAAAAAAAGGAAGAAAACGAAATACTAGAAACCCAGAACATTTCAAGTTTGAACATTTTAATTTAGTCAAGATTTCAAGTTTCAATATTTCAATATTTCAATTTAAGTAAGATTTCAAGTTTCAAAATTTCATTTTTTAAAACAAGATTTCAAGTTTCAAGTTTCTAGTCATGATTTCAAGTTTGGTTTCAGATTTTAGTCATGATTTCAAGTTTGGTTTCAGTTTTAAAGAAAAAATCAAATCCAGAGGTATTTTTGTAATTTATGGACATACACTGATTTTTTTTAAAAAAATGGCTATTAATAAATAAAATTTCAAAAGTGGTTACAAAAGAAAGTTTAATGTTTCCCATAACTATTTTTTATTTTCTCTCTTTTATTTCTCTTCCCCAATCCCCACTTTTCAACATTCACTGAAAAAGGAAAAAAAAATTCCATTAGACAATTGTGAATTTTGATGACCCACCACTATGTAATGTCTAATACTCACATAAGGGAAGGAACCCAAAAAGTGAATCGAAGATTTGTTATCACGGTAAAGAGGCAAGAAACTTAGAACCCGTCATATAAGCGTTTTTCAGTTGCTATTTTTCGAAAATAAAAATGAAAATGAAAACAGTGTTTTTAGTTTCAATTTCGAATTCCGAAAACGCGTCTGGTAGTATATAATGAAAGCTGTATTTTGAAAATGAAAACGGAAAAAACGCGTCTGGCAGGTTAACTGAAAATTATCAAAAATTGATTACATAATTAACCAATATAATTTTTGTATTATAATTTTTAAATTAAACAAAAGTAACACATCAAAAATTAATTCAAAAAAATATATCAAAAAATGAATTAGTCAAAACTAAACTCTTAAATTATAAATAAATAATTACAATATAATAAAAATATAACTGTATATATTATATTAATATATATATACATATTATAATAATATATAAAATATATATTAAATATTATTACATATATTATAATAATATATTATAATATTATTATATTTTTATATTATATTATATTATAATTTATATAGTATTTGATATTATATATATATATATATATGTATGTATTATAATATGTAATAATATATATATTATTATATATATGATATATTAAAATATATAATATTATAATATATATAATAATTATAATATATATGTATATATATATATATATATATATATATATATATATATATATATATTATTGCATGAATGCTTTTAGTTCTAGTTGAAAATAAATTATGTTGGAATATATATATATATATGAGCACTTTGGTCATTTAAAAATCTTATCCCGTCTTATCCTAGTAATATGAAACGCATAATAGAACTAAATGAAACAATATGATTTTTATATATATATAAAAAAAAATGAAAAACAAAATGAAAAACAAAAATGAAAGACGAAAAGCAAGTATTTTGTGTTTTGCAAATCTTTCACTTTTAATATTGGCTTTGTTATTTTTTTTTTTCGTTTTTTAAAAATAAAATAAAAAACGGTTACAAAAGAGTTTTCGAAATCGTTTTTGAAAAATAAAAATGAAAACGGACTGAAAAACAACTGCAGAACGGGGCCTTAGTGGATGAGTTCTTGTAATGGGGCAGAGATTACATGCACAATTCTGATGGTAGTTATTTAATTATACAATTTTTTTTAAAGTTTTTATTTAAAATATTATAATAATTCAGAATTTAGAGAGGGGGAAAAAACTTGGGTCAATCTCATCTTATCTAATTATATAAAATTAAATTAAGGAAAAAAAAGATCATTATATAAGTTATAACTACTTTTATAATAATAAAGATTCTTTACAGCAAATAAATCCACTAATGAAGTTATATGATGTCATAGAGAGAGACCTCTAAGGAAAAGAGTGACAATAAATTGATTTTTCATCGCACCGGTTATTATATAATCTATAGGGTTGAAATGAGTTATTTTTAATTATGTAATAACCAATTTGATAAGAAATTAATTAACAAATAAAAAATTTACATTTCCAAATTAGATTGAGAACAAATATTATATAATACACGTAACTTCAAATTCAATTATGGAGTTGGATATATTATTGTATCCTAATTCAATTCAAAAGCTATTTTATTTTTTATTATTTTTGAAAGTTGAACGAGTGTAAGACAAAGATTCGATCAATTATTATGTAATTGATAGATTTTTCTAATATTCCTTTTAATGTAAGGACCGGTTTGGTATTGTTGTAACTTTTGTAATAATCATTGTTAGTTGTACTGAAGGAATAATCAGCTGTGAAGTTAATCAGCAGATGTTTGGTTAATTGTATTTTTAAAACTACTGTATGGCTCAAAAACAATATACATATGTTTGCTAATTTTATTATAAAAGTTTTGAGATTAGTTACAATGGCTAAAATGTACATAGTTTAGGACCCTATTATATTTTTTTTTTCAGTAATTACATATATTAAATCAACATGTAAGTAGAATATTTAAATTGGAAAAAAAAATTCATAAGAATAATAAAAATATCTTTAAAAGATGTTGTAAATCAAATCAATATTTAAATAAAAAATTTAATTTTGAGATGAAATAAGGTATATAATTGATTTTAACTTGATTTCATAAGGATATTAATGATATTTTAAAATATGCATTAAATGCTGAAAAAGATTATTCCATAATCACTTCAAAAAGTAACTCATCACATACTTCTCAAAATCACTGTCAAAACCTGTCAGATTATCAATTAATCACTTTTGAAAGTTTCATCAAACATCATTTTATATCAAAATTATAAAATAATCTGATTTTAACTTTTTAAAAGTTGTACCAAACTGGCTCTAAGTTGAAAATTCTATATTCTAATCTGCTTTGGACAATATCAGAAAATACCTATAGGTGGGTATAAAGAAAAGAATTTAAAAATTTAAGAACTAAAGAGCATAATCTTATAAAACTAAACTCTAATGTAAAGCTTCTCGAAATCTAAGAATTTCAGATTGTGCTTTCGATTATGGAAAATTTAAAGAATTTATCATTTATGAAATTGGATGTGTTAATAACTTAAAGGGTTTATAAACAAATTTTATCAAAGTGAAAATATTCATTTTAATTAGGGGTGGGTATGGTTCGGTTTGGTTTTGACCAAAACCATATTGAACCGACATATATTCGGTTTTTAAAAATATGAATCGGTTTGAACTGTTTGAACTTGAAAACCGAATTGAACCGAACACCTTTATCTCGGTTCGGTTCGGTTCAATTGGGTTTTGAACCTAATGGGCTTTAAAGGTTTTTTAATATGTTTTTTTAATTTTTTAAGTTTTTAAGTTGCATTTTTGGCATTTAGTCTTAAACTTTTTTAAGAAAGCATAATATGTAAAAATTAATTTAAACAAAATACAATCCAATTTTGAATCCGAGTCTAAAATTTCAATCATATTCGGTTTACATACTCAATCAAAATATAAAATCATCATAACTTCTATAAATAGAAGTAAAAAAATGTAGTATATATATATATGTAGTCCAAAAATAAAACATCATCAACAAACAATCCATAATAAAATTAAACCTTACAAAATAATTAATTAAGACAATTCGGTTTATTCGGTTCGGTTCGGTTTTGTATGTCCAAAACCGAAACCGAACCGAATTCAATTCGGTTTTTAAATTTCAAATCGATTTGAACCGAATAGAAACTATAAACCGAACCAAACACTCTTTTTCGGTTCGGTTCGGTTCGGTTCAATTCGGTTTCGATTTTTATGCCCACCCATAATTTAAATAAAGGTACTATTGGTATTAAAATAAATGTTTATATTAATTTTTTAATTCATGTATATATTTATAAATATATAGTATATTTATAAATATATAGTATATTTATCATATTGGGTTCAAAAAATTAATAGCACCTTTTTAGGGGGTTGTTGTGTAAATAGCACCTTAGTAATAATATATGTTTAAAAGACACCAATTTATGTGTGGAGACCAAAATATCCCGTTTGAACATGCGACTGTTGAGAGAAAAAGTAAAGAGAGAAACGTGAAGTTTTTGAGACCGATCGGAAGTGCGTCGACGATTTGGATTTCGACAGCGAGCATTGACATTTGGAGACTTGAATATATTATTTGCAATCGTTTGAGGTAAGTTGTTCTACATTTGGTTTCATTTTTGTTTTAGATCAGTTGATGTGCATGTTTGAATGTTGAATGTTAAATAAAATTGTAAATTAAGTTTTGATTTGTCGATCTGAGAATGAATGTGGGATGGAAAGATGAGTTTTTTGTGGTTTTCCGAGACTTTTTGTTTAAGATTCGAGTATTTTTTAAGGAGCTCGAGCTTTTTAGAAAGGGGATCGAGATTTTTTCTTTAATTTTAGTTTTAGTTTGAGGAAGATGAGTAATCTGGGTTTTCGAGACTTTTTAATGGAGACCCGAGCTTTTTGAAAAGGAATCCCGAGCTTTTTTAAAAGGAGCCCTAGTTTTTTTTTTTTTTTTACAATTTAGTTTTAGTTTAAGGAAGACGCGTTTTCTGAGTTTTCGAGACTTTTTGATAGAGTTTCAAGCCTTTTTTAAAGATGCCTAAGCTTTTGTTAAAGGCGCCCGAGCTTTTTTAAAAATATGTAGGTTTTGGTGTATCGAGCTTTTTTTCCCTGTAATCGATCTTCTTCTTTACACGCCCGAGACACGAGCTTTTTAATTATACTTTTAGCTAGTGTCCAGCTTTTTTTCCTTGATACCGAGCATTTTGTATTGAATTTCGAGCTTTTTCGTATATTATGACTTTTTCCATTTTTACGAGACCTTTTATTGAATGGCCAAGCTTTTTAACTGTTGGTTTTGCTCGTATCGAACTTTTTTCCCCTGTAACAGAGCTTTTTATGTACATGTTCGAGATTTTTAAATTGAATTTTGAGTTTTTTTGTATATTATGACATTTTCCAGTTTTAACGAGGCTTTTTATTGAAGGTCCGGGCTCTTTAATTGTAGGTTTAGCTCGTATCGAGCTTTTTCTCCCTCATACTGAGCTTTTTCTCCCTCTTACCAATCATTTTCTCTAAACGTTCGAGCTTTTTGATATATTGTGACTTTTTATTTTTACAAGACCTTTTATTGAAGACCCGAGCTATTTAATTGTAGGTTTTGCTTGTATCGAGGTTTTTTTTTTCCGCTCTAACTGAGCTTTTTATGTACACGTTCGAGATATTTGTATTGAATTTCGAGCTTTTTTTGTATATTGTAACTTTTTCCATTTTTACGAGACTTAGTATTGAAGGGCCGAGATTATTTTGTATATTCGAGCTTTTTTTTCTTCCAATCATGTTTTTGTTGTATATATTCGAGCTTTTTATTCTTAATTTTCAAGGTTTTTTTACTCGATCCGAGATATTTTTCAAATATTGGACATTGTTTGCAGTTATTTAAGAGGCATTTATAGTAAACTGATGTATATTTTTTTTGTGATTTTCCAGATGACAAATCGATTGAAGGAAATGCTTAAAACTCTAGAGGAAGAGTGGTATGAGGGTAAACTCACTCGCCATGACCATTTTGATGCCATTGGGGTTATAGATGATGCACTTAACCTAGTCCCTGCGGAAATTGCTGTTGAAGATCGTCGTCAGTTGATGGTGTCATGTTTTGGGCATTTCATGACGATGCATAGACGTATGAATTTTTCTAGTGGTGTCATCCATCGACTGCTTTTGCGGGAGGTGCATCATAATTGGCCATCAGATGAGATGCATTTTATGTTGGGGAATCAGGAGGTGAGGTTCTCGAAGGTAGAATTCTGCTTGGTCACCGAGCTGCGGTTCAGATATGTACCAGACACGAGCCGATATGCTATAGTGGATAATGGCATACATCGACGTTACTTTGGTGGTAAAGCTGAGATTTCATCTGGGGTGTTGAAAGATGTTTTGAGCTTAGGCCAATTTCAGCAGCCATACGATAGTGTGATGCTCTTCCTCATGTATTACTGAACTGGATACTAATGAGGTTGGATGAGAGAGTAAAGATTCCAGTTTGGCAGTTCCGACTGGTAGAGGATTTTAATGCTTTCAACTCGTTCCCGTGGGGTGCCCACATGTACACTCATTCGATATTCTCATTCTAGCATGCACTTGACGGGCGACGAGAACGGTTCTAGAGACAATAGCAGTCGAAGGGTGCTGATGTACACATGATGGAGATCTGCAATATTTATGGTTTATCATATGCTCTGTTGGTAAGAATTTTGAATTACAATATTTACGTTATTTATCGTTTAATAAATTAAGGATTCTTAACGTACTTGTATTAAGGATTCTTAATTGTTAATATTAATACTTGTTACATTTAAAATGTTTTAACAGAGTTTTAGATGTTTGTGAGGACTAAATTGGTGCCCACAGAAGTTGAGAGGGGTGAACCGTATTATACGGGCATAGATGAGGCGATACCGGATTCATTGAGAGCTGGACAAGATTCTATACAGGAATGAGTGAGTGCCAGACCGACAGATACAGAGGGTTTGAACCTCGAGTATCGTCGTGGGGGTGAACAGATGCATTCGGACCTAGAGACAGCTAGTCGGAGCCACCAGAGGCAGATACGGGTACAATTTAGGATGCTTGCTCATACTGCTGTAGATACCAGTACGAGCAGACGTTGGAGGGAAGCGCGAGGTATGTTCAAATTTTAGTTTTGCATTTATTTGTTTCAAACGCATATACATGTGCATGACTGACAATGTGTAATTGCCCTTCAGGGCCGTCTAGAGTGTAGAATCTAACAATTGGAGGCTTTGGTCTGTGGTTTACGGCATGATCTACTGAGAAGTGAGACAAAATGAATGAGGCATCATCAGGATTTGATGGACTTGGTCAAAGGCCGGTGGGGTTCGACATCACAGAAAGGAGGAGAGGGTCCACCGTTCTATGATCGAGACTTCAGTCCCAGAGACAAAGACGAGCGATGTAGCCATATCGAGGGGATAGACCCTGGGAGCATAGGTCAGATGCAGGGTACCGAACCCGAGACACAGGGTACTGGTACCGGACCCCAAACACAAGGCACCGAGACTGGAGTTATAGGACAACAACAAGAGAACCGTACTGACAGTGCACCTGATTTTCCCCTGCTTATGGAGGTCCAGGAGACTTCATCCGAACGATGACGCCGTCTGAGTGTTTCCTCAAACGGAGTTGACTCTACATATGATCTCGTGGTACACCTCCTTCTAAAGACACATTCGGGCCATCAGATCAGACCCCTTCGCCAAGGGACACTTCTGGACCATCACGTGGGGCACATCCTCATCCCAGGGATAGCTCCAGATATTCTCGTCGGTCCCCCCCTCCTCCTATGGATAGGTCCGACCGATCACGTGGGTCCCCTACACCTATCAGAGACAGATCCACACGATCCCGTAGGACCCATTCACCTCATAGGGATAGGTCCAGACCATCCCGTGGCACCCCTCCTCCTCCCACCGACACATCTAGAGGATCACATAGGATACCTCGTACCCCCTGGATCCCCCGTATTCATAAGCGCGGGTGGCAGCTTATGAGCCCATACACGAACTCGACTCTCCCGAAGAGGCCTAGAACAGCGTTGGCAGCATTAGAGCATGCATTCACTCATACTGCGTTAATAGATGCTGGCCAACTGGAGGCCTACAGAGCATATAAGAAGAACAAGACGGGGGAATTGTAAATATCAGTCTTTGTACTTAACTGAAACACTTTTAGTTTATTTTAAATTAATTGTTCTGATGTTTTAGAAAATTTAATTCAGGCGCGATGTTGATCTCATGGAGCAAGTTGACGTGGGTTGGTTCTAAAGGCTCCAAGAGAACTACATGGAGTTGTTTGACACGGTACGTACCTAACTTTAACAGGGTTTCGCTTTCATCACACTAGAATTCTAACGTTGATTTGTAATTATGTTTCAGCACATGGACGCGTACCTGAACATCTTACGGAATCGTCAGCGAGCATTTCCAACTGTGAACAACTAAAGGATGAAAATTCGTGGCACCCAGTTCTATGTAAGTGTTTTTTTATTGTTCATAACTCCACTGTTTTCTGTGATCCTAACTCCGATGGAAATATCTTTTCTATAGTCTTTGCTGGAGTATCAGTGGGATAGAATAATGTGTCGTGATGCTGACGGGGAAGTGAATACCCATTCATGGAAGGTATTACAATACAGTTGTTCCGCTGATGACCTTACGATCTTACGTGGTTTATTCCAGGTCGGAAGCCGGTCATAGCACGAGGTTGACATGGTAAGTTTTATAATATCTTTCTCCTAGAATTTTGGTGAACATTATGATTTTACCTTATGTCAATGTGTTGTACAGGTTCTTATACCGTGCAACGTCGGACGCCAACATTGGCTTCTGGCCATCGTGGACCTGGCTACCGGGACAATACACATCGTAAACCCGTTCAGATAGGACGTCCCCTTTAGCATTAGGAAACGCCAAGTACAGTCATTGAGATGGTTTCTACCGTCCATGTTACATCAGTCCGGGTTTCACGATGCCAGAAAACCCGATAAGGAGAAGTTTTAGAGGCAGAATAGGCCTTCGGGGTGAGTCTCATGTCCAGATCAGTTGTGCCGCAACAACATAAAAGTTATACGCGTTCGAACATCAAAATAATTTCCTATATAATTTATTATCAACTTAACAGTTGTCCTTATCGTAATTTGCAGCGGTAACTGTGGGATGCATACATTGAGGTTGATAGAGTACATACTGGCAGATAAGATCCAGTACGACTGGACAGAAGATGATATGCCCACCATACTGGAGAAGATGGCTGTGTAGGTGTTCTGTAACTCCCAACCACAATTTTGATTGTAGTGATGATACATATAAATTTTGTATACATATTTGTAATATTACCATTCTTTGATTAACAATTCTTTGATTAGTTAAAATTCTTTACGTTGCACAACAACACATTGCATACAGAACTTAAAAAGGGAACTGAAATTTGACATCACCATATAATTTGAAAATTAAAATGAGATACAAGTCATACAATTACAACTACTGAAAATGACTCCCAATTGAACGCGTCCATTCATACAACGGTGGAGTCTTTCTGAGGGCATGTATGTTTGTTGTGTCCAACTAAATGATAGATGCTACACTTGCGCTGGTACTCTTGAGGAACAACTCTGATCAGACCATCATTATTCAAAGGTGGGTTAAGACACCTCCTAGCATTATGACCTAATTGTCCACATCTTATACTCGACTGAGTGGTTGTCCTCTCCGAAGATGAGGCATGTCGGCTCCACCTCAGACGTCCTGCTTGCCTCCTAGATAACGGATTCAATACAACACGTTTAGCGATGTTGGCTGGCACTACCCAAGAAGAAGAATGACCAACAGGCATAATCGAAACCGAGTACACATCGATAAGTGTCTGTCTCTTGTAAAAGTCCTCACACAAAGAAGTGAAATCCAAGTTTCGCTCTTTAGAAGAACATAAAAGTTAGACATAAAATCCATTTCCAGCAACACAAATATGTGAAATCCAAGTACCGTACCTTACTGCTGTAAGCTCATGCGAACATGGAAACATATCCATTTGAAATTTATTGCATGTGCAAGTCTTCCGAGCTAAGTCAACAGTCCACTGCTTCCCGAACCGTTTGACAGAAAATATGTTCTAGTAAACTGGATTGATGGATATATAAGCACACTTCTCAACACGTTTGAGGTTAACAAGACGTTTTGCATCGGTCAACTGATGACGCATGGACTGTGCAGCTCGATGGCGATCATGAAACCACATCTGTAGCATATATCTAATGAACTCTGCCAGTGTCAACATAGGCAGTTTCCATGCGAATTTCAGGCATGAATTTATGCATTCAGCAACATTTGTTGTCATTACCCTATATCTTCTTTTCGAACAGTGTACACGGGACCACTTGTGGGGACCGACATCATTGGCATAATCATATACATTTCGGTGCAGGTTTCGTAACTCTTCCATGTGGAGGTTATATTTCAATTCAGTGTATGATCTAGCTACTTTATCCATTATGGCTGCTACATCGTTTATGTGAAATCGCCTCTTCATATTTTCAGTAAAATGCCAACAACATATCGTATGGGTTGCATCAGGAAACACTTTGGAACTCCCAGCTTCAACGCTTGCATGTCGATCGAAAATGAAAACCAGATCATCAATATGACCTAGGGCGCCCTTCAAGCAATCCAAAAACCACTCCCATGAAAGGTTATTTTCTAAGTCGTCGTACTCAAAAGCAATTTGATACACCTGTTCGTTCCAATCTTGTGCAGTGGCAACAAACATTATACCCTCAAATTTCCCATTAGATAGGTACCATTTACTACAATAACTGGATGCATACACCTCTAAAATCCTCTTAGTGAGTCATCTAAAGACATGAAAAAATAGATAAATTTACCATCTTCGTCACACTGTAAGTCAGTGATTGTGCCAGGATTTTGTTATTCCAACACGTAACCGAATAATGGCAATATTTGGAAGCTTTCTTCATGCTTCCATACGAGTGACAACGCATAATGTAGGGCTTGATGTGCCTTACTGTACAAGATTTGGATGCCATACATTATTTTTATGTCCGCGATTATGTCCTTCGGACGCATGAGATGACCATCTTGTTGTTGAAGTCTATGTGCTACCACTTCTCCAATTATGACTGCACTAGCTTATCGGTGGCGATGGTGAATCTCTTCTAATGGACAAGTGTATTCGTTGACAAAACTTCTTACTTGGAAGTATGCCCTTTCATCTCTTCTTACAGCTCTTACCTTCCACGTGCAATTGTCCATCAAACAAACCAGATGTAACGTTGTCTTATTGGACCTTTTTACCTTCCACTCAAAGTTATGTTGCATTGTAAAATGACAAACAAGTCTTTTCAAATCCTTTTTAGTAGGAAAAAATTACCTTTTATATATCATGATCGTAGGTTCTTCTTCTACCAAGTTCCTGCTTCTACCAAGTTCCTGCTTCCACCCATACCAAATGAGTATGAATCTGCTTTGGGAATAACCCACGTTGTGGCATTACTAGAATCATATGGAGTTACATTAGGGTAGACCTTTGAGGTCCCATCTATATCTAATGCACTAAAACTAAATCTCTATACATGTCTTGCACGTCTTTCCGTAGGGATAGGTTCTTCCTTTTCCACATTGTTTGCTATATTATCTACCGGATGAAAATTTGCCTCATTACCAAACTCATTATTCGACCCAAGATTCGGTTCAGTGTTCTCCTCATTGTTCATGTCATTGTAGAAGTCATTGTAATGGTGGTTCAACTACCCATCATTCATCTTAATTTGACATCCAAACACATCGTTGAATTGAGGTCCGACAAATTCACCGTGGTCGACTACTTCCTGTGGGATACCATGCAGGTTTTCCCGTCCGTCAATCCCATTTCTTTCTGTGAACAACCGGTTGCTTCCGCCTGACGATCAAAATTGTTGGGTGTTATCACGATGAGGGATATCTTCACTAATGACACCTCTTGTTGACCTCTCAATTATACTAACATATACTTGAGGGATCACCCTATCTTCCCCTAACATAAACTGAACATCATCATCGTTTCTTAAAAATGTACGACTTGTAGTCCCAGGAACGATGGATATACACTATAGATCAACACTGTATTTGTTCTCATCATACTTCACAACGGTTTGCACGAGCGATACCAGTTCATTGTAAGTCATATTCTTTGACACATACAATCATTGGTTTTCGAAACCTAAATACCTCTGACTTCCGTCGGGTATCTGCTCCCATCGACTGTTGTAAGATATGATTATTCTCACCCGATTCATTCTCTTGGTAATAACATCTAATTTAAATTAATATAATAATTAAAAATACCTCGAACTTTTTTAAGAACTACTCGATATTTTATTGCAACTCATCGAGCTTCTTTTAGAAGTACTCGAAATTTTGTTGCAACTCAACGAGTTTTTTTTCAGAAGTACTCGAGATTTTCTTGGCAAGTTATCGAGTTTTTTTACCAACTTGATCGAGCTTTTTTAGCACTTCGTCGAGCTTTTTTATCAAGTCCCTGAGAAGTTTTAAACATCTAATTAAAAAAATATATATTTCAAAAACATCGAGCTTTTTTAAGAAGTATTTAAGATTTTGTTGCAACTGATCGAGCTTTTTTTAGAACTAATTGAGAATTTCTTAGCAACTGATCGAGCTTATTTACCAAATGCATGATCGAGATTTTTTTGGCAATCTTCGAGCTTTTTTTTTCAAGTTCCCGAGAGGTATTTTTCTCGGCCCAAACTTTTTATAAAAAGATCTGAGCCTTTTTCCAAATGCAACAACAATCTCAGAACCATTAAAAAAAACTCAAACCATTAAAAAAAAGCTCAAACCATTGTCATCAAAGCTCGGAACAGTATCAAAAAGTTCGGAATAAGGAAATTAAAACTCGATAAAAAGAAATAATAATCTCAGATCAGTCGCAAAAAAGCTCAGAATAAGTAAAAAAAAACTCGGCAAAAATAAAAAATAATCTCGGTCACATTCTGGGTTTTACAACCTCTTAAACGGATGAATACATGGTAAACCCACTCAGAAATGCATGTAAATATAAGATCATAAAGGAATTTTCCTACAGATTGAAAGACTTCAATATTTTTTTTTTAAAAGAGGTTGGAGTTGTAGATCGATCTTCACAAAGCAATTTTGGAGAGACAATACAACTTTTCGTTTTTACAAAGTATATTCAAGCACAAAGACCACTTTTAAGGGTATTTTTGTCAGTTGACTATAATAGGTGCCTTTAAAACATAAGTCATTAAACGAGTGACATCATCGCAACTCAACATAAAAAATGTGACTTTCTTCACCATTTCCACTTATCATATTTATGGGTATGAATATTTGTACACATAATAAAAATCTGATATATAATAAGGACCTGTTTGATTTTTTCATTTAACACTTAACGACAGTTGATGTGTATCATTAAGTTATTTTGTTTGATCTTTTAAGTGATAAAATCATTTAATGAACCTTAAAACCACTGGTTATAAAAAGTGATTTTTTTTTTCACTTTTCACTTAACAGCAAATCAACTGAATATATATTAATTTATAACTTCCAAAATTTATCATCATAAATCTTATCTAATTTCTTGTTTTATCTTCTCTCACACCCTTAACTATATTAATATTTTTTCTTCTCACTTTTTAAATAATTTTAGCAGTTATAAAACCTAGTTTTTTCAAGACTCCAAAATCTCTATTTGAATCC
This sequence comes from Dipteronia dyeriana, assembly GCA_032871835.1. Classification (NCBI taxonomy): domain Eukaryota; kingdom Viridiplantae; phylum Streptophyta; class Magnoliopsida; order Sapindales; family Sapindaceae; genus Dipteronia; species Dipteronia dyeriana. The sequence continues at coordinate 6,169,052 of CM065302.1, forward strand.
AACGTTTTTTTTTAATTGTATCCAAATCTATTTCAACTTCTATTTATATTTCAGTAAGTAATTTTTTTCCTCATAATTTTATTAGCTTTATATCATGTGATTGGAAAAAATTAGCACTTTTTAAAAAAAAAAAATAATAATCGATTTTGCAAACAAACTTAAACCAACTTAACCATAACCTATATACAGTTTACATGTGTCACAAGTATCACGATATCATCTCTATATGCTTAGATAAGATGCTCTCAAATTCGACACTAATTTTGTTAATTTATTTATATATATATATATATATATATATATATATATAATTGAATTATGTCTGTTGGTGGTATATTTATATGGTATGTTCAAATTGACAGAACATATGGATTTCATTATAAATGTATAATTAAATTATTATTCTACATATAAATATTGAGCACGTTAAAATATAAATATATAACAAATAATAGTTGAAAGAGTATAGATATAAAAATATTTATTTTTAGATATTTGTAACTTTAAAAATCAAACAACTTATCACTTATATTCAGTTTTCGGTGAAAAAAATCAAACATGTTATTCAGTTTTCAGTTTTCAGTTTTCAGACACTATTCAGTGCTCAGTATAATTCAGTACTATTCAATCGAAAAATCAAACGCAACCTAAGTCTTCTATTTGAACCATTAATTATTGAATATTAATTTAATTAGTTCTATTTTCCAGTTGTCCACCAAATCATGTTCAAAAAGTGACTTGAATACAGAAACAGAGCATCTAGATTCTAGACAGAGCAATTAGACAGTTACTTTTGTTGGGCAATGGCCATTAATAATTTCTGTTTTTTTAAAAATTAAAATAAATACAAAATAAAAAGTATTTTTGTTTTTTTTCACACACAGAATTTAAGTTTATTGATTTTTTTAATAGATAGTGTCCCTCACTAATATTTATAACAAATTATCTTATTTATTTTTATTAATAACCCATTATGGAAATTGTTAAAATAAAATCTAAAAATAAGCAGAGAACTCGAAATCTAATTACAGAACAAAATAGATAGTTTTAACTTTCTAAAATAATATTTCAATTATCTTCAATTATATTTAGCAACCAAAAGAAATTTATATTTGTATTTATATGTATATTTTGCCCATCGATTGATAAAAACATAATGTTAAACTCAATTATCAATGTTCCCTTAATATTTTTCTGAGAAAATGAAAATAAAAGTTGAAATAATTAATTAATACTTCTTTTAACTATAATAAAACATATACACTATCACTGTGTGCTCAACAATTATTGATTCCTTAACATTATTGAAACATGTTGATTTCAATGTTTTGTTGTTTTAGCTTACAAACATGATGTAACTATATATATATAGTTACCTCAGTGTCGGTCATGATTATTCCGAGGTCTCTGGACGAAAACTAAAAATGGATCTCATACCAATAAAATCATCCCAACTTCATATCAAAATAAAAATTGAAATAAAAAAATCTATGGTTTTATGTGTCCGATAGCCATTTTTTTTTGTCTTTGGTTAGTGGAAAATAAACGAAGAATATATATAGATAATAATTAATAGGGAAATATAAAACTTTTAAAAAACTGGGTTTTGCACTAGAATAAAACGAATTATCATGTTCTAATTTTTTTTCAGTATTGTTTGAGTTTTTTATTTTTAGTTTTTTTACAACTTAACCTACAATAATAACCCACGTCATATTTTAGGACCCCTAGACATTGATGGGTCACGAGCGAGCTGTCACGGGCCGCAAGCTTACAAGCCCAGGAGTCTAACAAAGGCCCTTACTCTGCCCAGCTCCTGGAAGATTCTAGAGACCTCTCCACAATTCCAACATTGGTCAAGCTTATGGAAGTCTCTAGCAACTCAACCATCTCTACACCATTTTTATGCTAAGCTAGATAGGTGTAGAATAATCTAGAACCTTGTAAAGGCATGTAAATACATGTAGAGTATTCTAGTTAGATGTAGAATATTATGGAGACTTAATCTCCACTATTAGACTAGATTAGTCTAGAACATTCCTTAAGGAGGTGGCTCACCTATAAATAGTCAACCCCTCTCATTTGTAAACCATCCTAGAATTCTTACATTAATACATCTCTTCCTTTAAGAGTACTTGTGAGCATTCTAGCGATCCAGAGCATCGTGGTCTTCCTTCGCAAGTCCATCTATCCTCTGCCTCTGGGCTCCCCATTTCGACCCTCTCCCGACTCTCCTCACTCTAAATCGCTTCCGCATCTTCACACTCGGCAACGTTCGTCCAAGAACTTGCCCGAGTGTCCCTCTTACAAGGCTTACTTAGCAACGTTCTCACGGAAGTTGCCTAAGTGCCGCACGGGTGTGCCTAGATGAAATTCTCACCCCGTGACAGAGCGCCCACCCTGGACCCACCTAGAGCCACCCCTGAGTTTCCTTAATACTTGAATTGAGTATCCGTAAATATTAAGAAAATAAAAGTTTTCTTTCCAATAGAAAATTAATTAATGTTTTTGTATGATGTGTAAATAACTTGATTATCATCGGTCACAAGTAAATAATGTAATAACAAATTAGAAATTAATTTTTTTTATGTACCGGAATTTCTGATTAGCAAACTGTAAACTTGTTCTAATAGCATGAAGGGAAAAAAAAAAGAATTCACTCCTATATGCATATAAATTAAAGTACTTTATCAGTACAATTAACAATTATTTAATTAATAATACGACCAAAGCTTAATAAGATAATTTATATAAGAAACTTTACAATTAAAACTCAGAATAAAGTGACCACATAAATAATCGAGAGAGATCATCTAGGAAGAGCTCTACAGTTGAAACCGATATATTAAAAATCTGATAACCACATCGAAAGTACCGCGGAATTCAAATACAACTATATATATATATATATATTTACTGAAACAACCAAACTGCAAGGAATAAACACAGAAGACAAAAGAAAACTACAACAAACAGAACCAGATTACACAGGTATATCAGCCTTAACTAAATCATATAAGAGCTTCGTTAGGCAAGGCGGCAGCCGGCATATTAGCCTCCGTAGAGATACTGCTAAAAACAACTCCCTTACCAGAATGCATCCGGTCGTCAATCTCGTCCAAAATCACCCCATACAACTATACAAGTCTTCTCTTTCAACCCATTAATTATTGAATTAAGACAACGTTCCTTTCAAAACCATCATCATATGTCGAAAAAAAATTAAATAAATAATTAGAAAGCATCCGAGGCGGTTTCTTTGGTTGTTACCTTCAATAATGTTTAATTCAAAAATTATTTGTCGGTGGCAATGTTTTTTTGTCGTTTTAGCTGACAAGAACACGGCATTACAATCATTTTCTCCCCACTGATTTTCCTTGTATTCGCTTAACAATAATTTCACGCAGTAAACAACCAGTTGTTTCACTCTTTTCTACTGTAAGAAGAAACCCTTTTTCTCATCTCAAAATTTGATTCTTCACTTCATTAAGCAAACCCTAACATCTCAGTATCTCACCAACCAAACACAATCACAACAGAGACCTAACCTTTCATCTCCATCTCTACCATCACTGACGCTGCCATTGCCGCCTCCTCCACCGGCACCAGTCTCTTTCGCCCACACCGGGATCATCCACCGGCCTTGCCTCCTTCACTTGATAGAGTAAGATAATTAGTGGGTTTTTGTGGATTTGATGTATTGTTGTTTGTTGAGGTGTTTGGTTTGGAATTTGGATGGATTTTAAGTGTTTGATTTAAAAATTAAAATGAGTGTGAACTTTGAAGTTAGGTGGAAGTGAAAAGGATTTTGTGTTTGAAATCTTCTAGAATTTTTTTTTTTTTTTTTAAATAGTTCTTTTTTAAAAAAAAAAACACCATGAAGCGGGAATGCAAAAATGCCTCTATTGATGACACTGTTTTTTTTTTTTTTTTTAATTTCATTCTATTTATTTTATAATGCAAGGGTAGTTTGGACATTTCTCTTGCAAAAGTGGGTGAAGTTATTGGAAAGGTGATCACCGATAAGTCTGAAGAGTGTTTGTTTTGAATTCTCTTGTATCGTGCCCTGAAATTTTTGCTGCTAAAATCAAGTCTTGCAATTCTTCTCTATGAGCAATTTACAATCAACTCCCTCCTCTTCCACCACAGCGAAATACGATGTCTTTCTCAATTTTAGAGGTGAAGACACCCGCGATTGTTTTACTTGCCATCTTCACAGTGCTTTGCAACAAAAATTTTTAACCTTCATTGACGATGGACTCGAAAAAGGGGAAGGCATTTGGCCGACTCTTAAAGGAGCAATTGAACAATCAAAGATTTCGGTGGTTATTTTTTCGAAAGACTATGCTTCTTCCAAATGGTGTTTACGTGAACTTGTAGAGATTATGGAGCGTAAGAAAATGCATAACCAAATTGTCGTACCTGTTTTCTACCATGTTGATCCATCCGATGTACGTAAACAGACCGGAAGTTTCAAGGCTTCATTTGACAAGCATGGCAATGAATCACAAGCTCTCTGTGGTTGTCTCTCTCTTTTCAGTAATAAAGAATCACAAGAAGAGGTGCAAAAATGGAGAGAAGCTTTGACTGAAGCATCCGGTCTAGGTGGATTTGATTCCTCTAAAACCAGGTAAATCTAACTCTTACTTTATGTTACTTTATCCTTTTTTTTTTTGGAGAGCCTTATTTAAATTATAAGCAAGGAAGAGTCCTCCTCTCCTCATCTCATATTTTTTAAGGAATAGATCTAGATTCATTTTTCACAATTTTCATATATATATTTGTTTTTGAAACTAAAATTTTCATGTTATTCAAAAAACCTGTGGACTAAACCCGGACTAAACCCAAACTAACGCTAATTAGAGACCAAATCTTAATATCCTTATTTCGGGATATTATGATTTTAATCTCTCTAGTTTCTGTTTATTTGGGTTTGATCCACTAATTTTTTGAATTACTAACTTTAGTCCATCAGTTCTCTGATAATACCGAATCTAGTCCAATTCCGTTAGTTTTTCATAGACTTCCGTTAGGTCAACAAAGGCATTATGAGAATTTTAACAAAAGCTTATAGAAGCTTTTCATAAATAAGGGTAAAAGTGGTATTTCATTTAAAACATTTTAAAATTAAAAAATATATTAAAGTAATTAATATCAAAAATTAAAAACAGATATTAAAAATTAAAAAGACACAAATATCCTTCATTAATTTATATAATTACACTTGATAAATTTTATATAATTATATATCTACCCAAATAATAATTAAAAAATAACCCAAAAACTTTAAGAATTAAGAAATTGACCCCAACCCCTTCCTCACCTTCCTCCAAAATTCCAGATCCCTTCATCTCTCTCTCAGTCTCTCTTCCTCATTCACCACCACCACCACCAAAAACCAAACGATCCGAACCACCGCCACCAAACCCTCACTCTTTCTCTTTCTCTTTCTCTCTCTCGTTCTCGATCACTCTTATTTCTCTCTCTCGATCCCGATTATTCACTGATTGAATGGGTTTTTGTTTTTTTTTTCGGTGCTGATTCAATGGTTTCTCGGTTTGGTGATGGTCGTTGAGTGATTTGCGATTCATTGTGTGTGGTGGTTGGTTGATTTCAGTGGTGTGATGGATTTTTGGGTTGGAATTTGGTGGTGGGAGGGTTTGGTGATTTCATGGAAAACGTGCTCGTGAAATGTTGGAATTGGTGGAAAACAAACCAGAGAATGGTCGGCCATCGATCTGGGCAGAAAATGGTTGAAAACGAGGTAGGAAACGGTGTAGAACAGTCGGGTCTCATGTCGAGTCAACCAGGTCAAACACCAGATCCGCATTTTACCCTTTGACTTTGTCAGTAAACGAAAACCGTGACATGAGGATTAAAGTTAGTAATTTAAAAATACAGTGAATCAAACCCAGATTAACGCTAACTAGAGGGACTAAAATCTTAATATCCATATTTCTTATTTCCTTTCGAAATTAAATGAGATCAATTGTTTTTAAATATATAAAATTTTGTCAATTAATATACTTGTGTAACCCTGCCTTGTTTCTAACTACCTACTACTTGTGATTAATTAGTTATACATGATCTTGTTGAAGTGAGTGAGTTTATGCTTTTGATTACCTCTACATAATTTTTATATGATCATATATTTAGCGTTAACTAAAATTCTTTGTAGTCCTTAGAGTATCTCTAATGTAAATATGTATTTGGAGAAAATTGATTGTCACGTAGGATAGATAGTTAAAAAGTTAAAAAAACTCTCTCCAATGCAATTATCTTGCTTCAATATGGATATGATGTGGCAAACAAAAAGTTAGAGAATATGGAATTGAGTTTCTAATTGTAGAAACTCTCCTAAAAATGATGACTAAGATTTTTAACTCTTTTCACCGATAATATTAAAGTTTATTTAATTATAAAATAAAAAATGAGAGATAATATAATAATTATTTTATTATAATTGATCATAATATATTTGACTTTATATAATTACATTAGAGATATAAATATATATTTCTCTCAAAATAAATTTAAAAGTGGGTTCATAATAATTAAAAATATTGATCCGTTTAAAAACTCTTAAAAACTCATCGGATATACTCTTATATTTCCACTTTCTGGTTAGTTTATAACTCTTCTGTCGAGTCTCTGTCAAAAGAAGAAGAAGAGAGTATATCTGTTGCGGTCATTTCTACTTATTACTGATTTAATGTTTGGTGTTTAATTTCCATTGGCAGACCTGACACCACACTTATCGGTCAAATTGTCAAAGATATTGAGACGAAATTGATGAGTGAAAATACACCTCATGATATTAAAGGACTAATAGGACATGAACGGATTAAGTATATCATATCATTATTATGTCTTGATGATGTTAGGACAAATGTTCAAATTATAGGGATTTGGGGGATGGGAGGCATCGGTAAGACGTATATTGCTAGAGCCATTTTTGAAAACATTTCAAATCAATTCGAAGGTGTTTGTTTTATTGAAAATGTTAGAGAAAGATTACAAAACTCTGCTGGATTAGTTTCTTTGCAAAAGGAAATACTTTCTCAAGTTTTCAAGGGTAAAAATCTAAAATTAGACGGTCCTATTATTCCATCAATAATCAAGGAAATACTTAATCGTACAGGGGTTTTGATTGTTCTTGACAATGTTGAAGATATAGATGCTTATTTACCATTGGAAAATTTAGTTTGGGGTGTTGATCGGTTGGGCATAGGAAGTAGAATCGTAATAATTTCTAGAGATAAACATGTACAACAATTATGTGGAGTGAATGATCAAAACATATTTGAGGTTAAGGGATTTAAAGATCAAGATGCTCTTCAACTCTTTTGCAATTGTGTTTTTGACAAAAACTGTCCCCCTGAAGATCGTATGGTACTGTCAAACGAGTTAATAAATTATTCAAAAGGCAATCCGTTAGCTCTTATAGTGTTGGGGAAATCATTATACCGGAAGAGTAAACAAGAGTTGGAAAGTGTGGTAAACACATTACGAACAAATTTGAACCGTGGAATTTTTGATGTTTTAAAAATTAGTTATGATGGATTGGATTATAGAGAGAAGAATATATTTCTTGATATTGCATGTTTTTTGAAAGGGCAAAATCGAGACTATGTAGAAAAAATACTAGGTGACTGTCACTGCTCATTGAGTGTTCTCATTCACAAGTCACTAATAACAATTTCAAACCATCGAGGAACAATACAAATGCATGATTTGCTTGAAGAAATGGGCAGGGAAATTGTTTCTATAGAATCTCCAAACAACCCAGGCAAACGCAGCTGGTTGTGGAGACAAGAGGACGTTCAGAACACACTGAAGTATGATGAGGTTAGTTTCTAATCATTTTATTTTGCTTTTACAATTTTAGATCCCCCATCAAATTTGATGAATATGCAGAGTATACACTTAGTGCAATTTGTGTTACTAAACTCAATCATTCATTCAGACATTCACCGCACCTTTACTTCTTCTGTGGTCTCTCTCTCTCTCACGTGAGAGACTCGTATATCCGCACAACACTCTTATATGCACATTTGAGGTCTCAAGCCTTTGTCTTTACTATACACCATCATTCTTGATACCTGCTATAAATATGGAAGAAGCAAGCAGAGCTCTTCTTATAGGGTTCTAAAAGTCGATTAAACATTCTTGAATAAATTATTTTGATAAAACTTAGATTAAGAAGTACTGTTACCTTTATCGGAATAAACATGCAAAAATTTTGTCTACTTTTTAAGTAAATCTACAATATTTTATAACATCTTTTTTTTTTTCTAATTTTATGATATTACTGATACTTTAATTGTTGTTGTTAGGGGACTAGTGCAGTTCGAGGGATAGTCCTAGATTTGTAAAATATAAAGGATATGTGGTTGAGCCCTCAAGCTTTCAAAAAAATGTACAATCTTAAATTCCTCAAATTCCATGATTCTGGGTTTGATTTATACTTTGATGGGCCATACAACTCTAAAGTGCATTTTGTGGATGGTCTAAGTGATCTTTCTGGCAAGTTGAGGTCTCTCATTTGTCTTGGATTTCCTTTGACAGAACTGCCATCAAATTTTAATCCAGAAAACCTTATTGAACTTGATTTGAGATATAGCAATCTTGAAAGACTTTGGGAAGACACAATGGTATATACATTTTAACATTTTATGTTTTATTCTTTGTATATATTTATTTATCGTAGTGAGTTTACATTTTCTTTTTGTTTCACAGCATATCCCAAATTTAAGGCTGCTTATTCTCTACCGATGTAAACATCTCACTAATATCCCAGACCTCTCGAATGCCCCATTGCTTGAGGATATGGACCTCAGACACTGCAGAAGCTTGCTCAACATTCCAAATATCTCAAATACCTTAATTATTTGAATCTGCGGGGTTGCAAAAGTCTTAGGAGCCTTCCAAGTGATATTCATTTTGAATCTATTATACGTCTTGCGCTCAGTGATTGTGACAACCTCACAAAGTTTCCAGAAATTTCCGCTGATTTAACAGAATTGGATTTGAGTGGGACTGCAATAGATGAAGTTCCACCATCAATTGGGAGTCTAACCAAGCTTTGGGGTTTGAATCTATCACAATGCACGAGGCTCAAGCATATTTCGACCAATATTTGCAAATTGAAATCTCTTCAGTGGCTAAATCTTAAGAATTGCTCTGGACTTGAGAGTTTTCCAGAAATCTGGGAAACAATGGAAGGCTTGCATATGCTTGAATTAAGAGGAACAGCAATTAAGGAGTTGCCCCATAGTATTGAACATCTGACTGGGCTTGCGACATTTTATTTGAGGAAATGAAAAAATCTTGAGGAGCTTCCGAGTAGCATTTGTCATTTGACATCACTAGATGACCTCGATCTTTCAGATTGCTCAAAATTAAAAATATTGCCGGATAACTTGGGGAATATAAAATCTTTGCAGGAACTCTCAATAGACAGAACTGCCATAAGTCAACTACCATCTACAATGATGCATTTGAATGAACTTGAAAGTCTATCATGCCGTGGATGCAGAGGTTTGAGACTTACACGTTCGTCAGATTTTCCGTGCTCTTTAACAGATCTATATTTAAGTGACTGCAATCTAAAGGAAATCCCTGAAGATATTCGTCTTCTATCCTCATTGTTAGAATTAGACCTAAGTGGAAATGATTTTGAGAGTCTACCAAAAAGCATGAAGCAACTTTCAAAATTGAGACATTTGAAGGTAAACAATTGCAATATGCTTCAATCATTAACAGAGGTTCCATTAAGCTTAGAACTTTTAAGTGCAAGTGACTGCCAGCAGCTCCGATCAATATCAGAAGCATCTGAATTAGTCAACACAGAGTTCATATTTACCAACTGCCCAAAGCTTGAAGTGACCGCAGTCGGCAACATCTTGGCAACTGTTGAGGTAATTACTCTGTTAATCGATGAATCCATCCCTTTTTCTCTCTCACTCTCACTCTCATTAAAATAATTATGCTTTTAATGTTATAGGGATATGAAGGTGAACTTGACTGGTTTAGCTTTATTTGCCCGGGAAGTGAAGTTCCTGAGTGGTTCAGCTATAAATCTAATGAATCTTCGATCAAATTTCGAGCGGCATGGCGTGATTGTTTCAATGGTCTGCTCCCGGAATTTATTGTATGCGCTGTTATTGAATTTGAGGAATATCATGGAGATGGATTGTATGTTGACTGTGGCTGGACATTAAGTTATGGGGATGAAAGTGACCCATTGACTTGGTCATGTGATTTTGATGCTTCTAGAATTGAAACATTAATTGACTCGGATCATGTGGCATTCTGGCATTGCAAAGCTTTAGATCATCAGGTACTTAAAAGTGAGTTCACCAATTGTTTAATTGAGTGCTGGCTTTCAGAGGACAGTCCTAATTGCAGAGTGAAATCTTATGGGGTACGACCAATCAAGATATCTGGTGTCACCATTGAAGAAATTGGGGAAACAAGTGTAAAGAGATTAAACCTTGATCGTTCTCCTTGAGCGTATTTTGCATTCTAAATTTCGCTTATTGTCCTACCATTGTTGGACTTTTGTTCATTCACCGTATATGTTGTGGATTTTTTCATCTTCCAGGTAAACTCATTCAAACAACTTCACTTCAAGTTATTAATTCTATTTTTGATCTGTAGATCACCAAACATGGTTTGTAGAAAATGTTTTAGTAACAACCACTGATTTGTTGTCGATAACATTGGCATTAGCTTGAGCAACATTGATTTCAAACTCATATACTCCCATTTTAGGCAGATAGTATTGAAATGGTTTTATATCTGATTAATTTAGTTCAAGCTATATTATTCTTATGTGTCTGCATGTATATATAGGTAAAGTCTCTGTCATGTAAGTTTTTCTCATGTATCAGTCCTGTGTGATGAAAAAAGAAAATGGAGAAACCTAACTCAATTTTTAATCATAACAGCCAATGCATGTATCTCCAAACATCAACACATTTTTTTTTATTGAGCAATATATCTTCAAACCAAATAAAATAAAATTTAATACATTTTGATTTTTTTTAATTAAAACATAATTCAAAATTAAACAAATAGATTTTTTTTTTTAGAAATACATTTTTTTTATCCACTTCAATTTTTTTCCATTGCAAGATTTTCAAAACAAAAGAAAATGTAAAAGATGAGGTTAATTAGTAATAGATGCATAAAGAATGAAACTGTTCATTTAAATAATAATTAAATTAAAATGTGGTGGGATTAACATCGGATCTTTCTCCTAAAAAAAATAAAAAATCAGATCTTCATTTGGTGTATATCCTACAATTTTTTTTTAAAAATATTAAAGTTTGTAGACATAAAATTATAAAAGTGTCTTAAACTATGTTTGAGATTGTTTTTACTTGACATATAATCACTTATTTCTAAAGTTTTTAGTAGATAGGTGTTTGGTAAACTTCTCAAAAACAACTTATTTTGTAATCTACTCCCCAAATAATCAGCTTTTGAGAAGCTGGGTGGGTGTTGCTTTTGGAAGAAGAAGATGAGTTTTTACTTATAAAATTTTCAAAATATCCTTAAAGTTTTATTAAAAGACAATACTACCCTTACATTGAATAAAACTAAATAAAACAAGTTTCACATTAAAAATATATATATATATATAACAGTGTTGGCCACCATCAGAAATCAATGCCGGAAGAGGATCGTCCGGAGGAAGCCAGCTCCTCCAGACTTTTCCGGAGACAAAGTATCCATACGACGACGATGAAGGAGGAGAGCCGGAGTTACGGTGAGAGATTGGTTGGCGGTACAAGATATCCAAATCACGGCGACGGAGAAGAAGTTTGAGAACCAGATTAACGACTCCGACCGACGGCGGAGAAGAAGGTTGAGAACTGGATCGGCGATGAACGACTCCGATCGACGACAGAGAAGAAGGCTAATTGTCGGATCCAAACGATGGTTGATTACCGGATCCAAATGGGATCTAAACGACAGAGAAGAAGGTTGCACAGTGACCGCTGATGACCGGATCCGACAGTCGACGTCTGACGATCCGTCGTCGCGCGTCGCCGGAGGTGGACAGCGATAATCGGATCCGACCATTGCCGGAGGACGACCGCTAATAACCAGAAGTTCAGAACCACCTACGACATTTTGAAGTTTTTATTTTTATTTTTTTAATACTTAATTATTTATTTTTTAAATTTAATATTAAATTTTTTTACTATTTTTTATATTAAAATGATGTTTAATTTTGTCATTTCATTAAATACAATTTCCATATTTTTTAAAAGCAAATCGGTTTTAAAATTTAGTTTACCAAACACTTCCACTTTTTTGTTAAGCCGCTTATTACTTAAATTAAGCTATAAGCAGATTTAGTTTTAAACAAAGTAATCCTAAACATAGCTTTATATAGTTTTATTGGAATGACAATTTAATTTATATTTTCCGCAACTTTTTTTTTTAAGGACTATAGAACTATAGAAATGTTTATTGTTTGAATTTCATGTATTTCTCTTAAAGGATGAGTTATTTCTATGACCATGACGTAGAACGGAAGTAAAAAGAGATTATCAACTTAAACCCTGATAACAAACAAACTGGAATCCATCAGAAAATAAATATCAAAATTCAACTAAACTTTTATATTCTCCTCAAAACAAAGAACAAGAGGTTTAAATAGTCTCTGCAAATCCTAGCTAAAGCAAAAAGACCAAATTGGACATTCACTAAACAAATAAAATTTAAAACGGAAAAACGAAAAAATATTAAAATAAAACTTTAAATGCTCAATAGCCTGCCTTAATCAAATATTTTGAGGGTGTAAACGACCTCACATGGGGAACCACAGTTGCCAAGACATAGATCGCTAAAATCCCTTTCCGAAAACATATTATAATAGGCAATCGGACAACGGAGCTAAAAGTTATGTCATTTTCTTCGAACCAGCTCTTTTAGCCGTGCCAATTTCTCTCTTTACCAATTTTCTATCAAATTCTTCTTCAAACTCCAAAGCTAATTGTCCTATATCAGGTAATGGTCATGGTCATGTGTCAAGTATTTTCAGATATTTGGGAGGGTCTCCAAGCACATCAACATTTTACTTTTGGTTCCATCAAACGTGCTAGTATCAGATGATATAAGAACAATGATTAAAATTAATGAATCAAGTAGTAAAACCAAACTTGAGAAATTTTAAGTACATAAAAAAAGTAATAACACAAATAAAAGAATACTTTCAAAATTCAAAGATGAGCTGCTCATAAGTCCTATGTTGGGTTATGTGAAGTCAGAAACCAATTTGAAGAACGATTTCCAGCAGGTGGCACGTCGTGGACCACAGCGGAGACAAGGAGCCCAAGTCGTGGCACACACAGTGGTAGAATCCAGAGGTGTCAAGCTCTGTAGAATGCGGTGCAGACATAATACCTAGACCGCGGTCTAAGGAGCAACGCTTTCTAGGGGAGTCAAGCGGTGTCGGTCGTGGTACAGACATGTGCCTATGTCACGGCCTGGGCATCGATAATTGCAGAATCTGTGAAAAATAGGAAAACTTGTACGAAAAAGAAAGTACTCATTTAGGGTTTTGGTTTACCCTAATATTCCCATACAAATACTACTATTTCCTTTTGTTTTAGTTGTACATAATGTGTGAGGAAAATTGCTTGAAAGAGAGAGAAATAGCAATTGTAGAGAGATTGAAAGAGAGACAAAGAGATTGTAATTAACTATGAAATTAGTGGAACCGTGGACATAGACAATTTGCTGAACCACGTAAATATATGGTGTTTTCTTTTCTTGTTATTGTTTTCTTATTATTTTGTGTGTGATTGGATTTTTGTGTGTGCAATTATTTCTCAACAACAATTGGTATCATAGCTCTTGGTTATAGCAGATTATTTTTCATACAAATCTTGGTTTTCTCGAGGTCAACGATTTCATCGTAGAGATGGGATCAGAGAAGAATACGTACAAGATCGAGAAATTTGATGGGTCGAATTTCAATTTCTGGAAGATACAGATGGAGGATTATCTGTACCAGAAGGATCTACAATAGTCGATAAAAGAGAGACCGAAGGATATGACCGATAAAAAATGGTCAAAGAATCGAAAACCGAAGAATATGGATGATGATGATTTTAAACTCCTAGATCGGAAAGTATTTGGAGCAATTCATCTCAGTTTGACGAAGCAAGTCGCTTTCAACTTAAATGATCAATAAACTTCCAAAGATCTAATAGATACTCTATCAGGCCTATATGAACAACCTTCTATGGTGAGGAAAGTCCACTTTGTCATGAAGCTATCAACCTTGAAGATGGCAGAATTTCAAAACTTCAAAGAGTTTCTGAATCTGTTCAACGAAGTGAAGGATAAGTTATGTTCCTTGTATATGGGTTTCGATGAGGAGTTTATAACGGTATTCATGCTCACCCAATTGCTAGAGAGTTGGAAGATGACAAGTCAGGCAATTGTTAATGTGTTCGGGAAAGAAAAGTTTAACCTCCAACAAGTTGTGAACATGATCATGACCGAAGAGATCTGGATGCGTGAAGAGGAATATGGGTATCTATATCTTCAGTTTTGAATATGGAAGCTAGGGAAGACAAACAGAAATCGAAACACGAAGCAATAGGAAATATAAAAGTCAAGAGGAAAGTCCAAATCAAAGAATTAGGCCAATTATTCGTGCAACTAGCAACAAAGCAAAAAGGATGCAGAGTGCTGGAATTGTGGTAAAAAAAGGTCACTTCTCGTATAAGTGTAGATCTGAGAAGAAGGATAAGGGTAAGAGTAGCACGAATTGTGTATCACATGAGTCAGATGACTGCCTCATTTACTCATTGGAAAGCAAGACGAAGTCCTGGGTCCTGCATTCGGGAGCGTCTTTCCATACCACACCTTACATGGAGTTGTTCGAGAACTACATCTCTGGAAATTTAGGTAAACTGTATCTTGGTTATGATCAAGCATGCAACATTATCGGGAAAGGAGATGTGAAGATTCAGTTGCAAGGGTTAGTTTGGAAGCTCGTCAGTATGAGGCACATACCGGACTTGAGGAAGAACTTGATCTCCGTTGGGCAAATGGCATTCGATGGTTACGTGACAAATTTCACACGTGATAAGTGGAAGATTTCAAAGGGTAGTATGACAATTGCCCGAGGAAATAAGAATGGGTCATTTTACACAACCACAGATGGTTATAGTTCAATCGCTGTTGCGGAAGGAAACGATGATCCGAACTTGTGGCACTATAGGCTTGTACACATGAGTAGTCAGGGGCTGAAGTGTCTGCACTCGAAAAGAAAGTTGGCAGATTTGAAGGGTGATGAGTTCGATTTCTATGAGAGCTGTACTTTGGGAAAACATTAGCGAGTGATCTTTTGGAAGTCCGGAAGAGTATCGCCAAAGGAGAAGCTGGAATTAGTGCACATCGATGTTTAGGTTCCGGCTTTAGTCTCGTCAACCGGAGCTAAACAATATTTCGTTACTTTTATCGTCGATCATTCTAGAAAGGTATGAGTTTATTTTCTAAAAAGTAAGTCTAAGGTATTTTACGCTTTCAAGATATGGAAAGCGAGGGTTGAGAACAAGTCAAGGTTTAAGATTAAAAGGCTGTATTCAGATAATGGTGGAGAATATAAAGACAACGAGTTCAAGAAGTTTTGCTAACAGAGCGAGATAAAGCTTAGTAGAATGGTTCCTGGAACCCCATAACAGAATAGTATAATAGAACGGATGAACATGACATTTACTAAGCGAGTCAGAAGCAGGAGGTTACATCCAGGGTTGCCAAAACAGTTCTGGGCAGAAGCAGTCAATACATCAATTTATTTTATCTACAGAGGACCATCAAATCCCTTGGACCTCGATATACCATAGGAGATCTGGATTGGGAAAGAGGTAAAGCTTTCTCACCTTAAAGTGGTTAGGTGTATTTCTTATGTATATGTAGGTGATCATACGAGGAGTAAGCTAGACAACAAGTCAGTGAAGTGTACTTTGGTGGGCTATAGAGAAGATGAATTTCGTTACAAGCTAAGGGATGACCAAAACTGCAAGATGATCAGAAGTAGAGATGTCATCTTCAATGAAAGGTTTATGTACAAAGACAAGAACACACATGTGTCTGAGCCGGAAGGGCTAGAGTATTTTAGGCTGGATGATGTACCAGATGGGGGGATCATGGAACATATTAAACAGAATGATGAAGAGCAAGGTGTGCAACCACATGTTCAAGAAACTATCCCATAAAGAGATGTTCCAGCGACACAGGCTTAGAGTACATTGAGAAGATCAACTCGAACTCCTATACCAAATAAAAAGTACTTGCAATACATGCTGCTGACAGATGTAGAAGAACCTAAGTTCTATGATGAAGTTTGACAGAGTGATGATGTGAGCAAGTGTGAGCTTGCAATGAAAGATGAGATGTGGTCGTTAGTATCAAACCAAACTTGGGAGTTAGCCAATCTGTCTAAAGGAAAGAAAGTCCTACAAAATAAGTGGGTGTTTCATATCAAAGAGGAACATGATGGCTCTAAGAGATACAAGGCACGACTAGTAGTCAAAGGTTTCCAATAAATTGAAGGTATTGACTACTCTGAAATTTTCTCTCCTGTTGTTAAACTAACTACGATCAGGTTAGTGTTGAGTATTGTCGCAGTAAAAGGGTTATATCTGGAGCAGTTAAATGTGAAGACTGCTTTTCTTCATAGAGATTTGAAGGAAGAGATATATATGAAGCAACCAGAGGGTTTACGAAAATTGGCAAGGAACGTTGGTATGTAAATTGATGAAGAGTTTGCTACAAACTCCTATGTTCCTTTCATTACAGTATTTCTGAACAAGTTCCTGGATACCAAGCCTAAAGGTTTTCTTATTGATGATATCGATATTGATGATAGTGACGATATTAATGCTAGTGAAGATATCGATCGTGACCTTGATACGGAGCTGGAGCTTCTAACTATGATGATTGCGCTAACTATGGATATGATGTTGGAAATAGGCCAATTGGCTAGAATCCTAAGCCGCCTTTAGGCACTCATCTTCTACTACCAAAATGACGTGATCGAAACATGTCATATTAATTTTATATATTCCAACTATCAAAAGAGATCAGATCATTTAGTCGGTGTATCATGTTTTATATTCTTATTGGAGGCTGCCACGTTGCCACTAATTTTGACGCTTCTTATAAGTACTTTAAAACTTGATACCATACATACTAAATTTTAGTACTCAAAATACTACTAAAAATTTCCCTTCAAGACAAAACTCTGAAAGGTAAACCACTTTACTTAAATCCTATTGTATTTGTAAAACATACATGTGAAATTACTATTTAACTTACTCCACAACATGATGTGGGTAATTTAACTTATGGCTTGATAAGCCTTCACATCTTGTATGTCGAGCTATAAGTACTATGCCGAAGTTCAATCATGATTCATGTTATAGTCTCAAGAGTTTCCTACTCTTAAAATACACTAAATCTTTTCGTATCTATTCCCTAGATTACAAGACTTAGTTTATCGCAATCAAATTGGCTACAATATTATAGATATATAATCTATATTTTATGTTAATCTATGTAGAGACATACAATATACTCTTTAAGCATATTAATTTTAAAAAATACACACATTTAATTTTGCTGCAAACGCTAACCGAACGAATGATGAAACAATTTAAGGAACAGAATCGAAAAAGTCGTCAAAGCGTTTAATTACCATCCGTTTCCAAAAATGTAATCAACATTAACTAAGTACTTTGCGTAAAATTCTAATTCTAATCTTGTACTCAACAATTTAGAATTCCCAAAACAAGTGATCATATAAATAACAGAAGAATACAATGCACAAGTCTCAACAAATTATTTTATGGGTCAAACCGTTTTTACTACAAAGTAAATAAACCAAAATTATTTACTATAGAACGATTTATTAAAACCACAGTATTTTCTCAAAATACGTGACTTTGCATGCTATTCATTTTATACGTTTCATATTTATATCGATCATCACTGAGAAAGACTCTCTAAGGTTTCACAACTCATCTAATTGTCATTTTCTCAAGAATTTTGGTCATTTTTCGCATGTGCAATAACTCATGAGCCTAGCACTATGAATATTCACTGCGGATGTAGTAGATTGTCTCACATTCCCAAGAATGTAATTCTCCTCTACGATTTCTAGTTCACACGCTATATGACCAAAATACATCGTGGTACCTTACTCTAGCTTTTCCAACCTTATAGATCTATTAACTCTTTGGGAAATTTCATTAAAAGACTATCCACTGCATCTCTCCACATAAAAGCACGAGTCATTGACTGCGGCTATATGTCAATTAATAAGATTCATGAAATCTTCTCCATTACGACATATAAGATAATGCATATTTATTCCAAAAAATTTCTAACTCATTTAGAAAAATTTATCTTTTAATAACCTTGTACATTTTCAACGTACATTCTAATAAAATTTATTTTTTCCGATTGCATAATTAATTAGACGGAGAATTTTAAACGAAGACCTTTCAATATACATAGCTCCTACTGAAGCTAAATTTCGGTGGCCAAATTTTTCCACAGGAAAATTTCATGACCGTTAGAAAACAGTGCTAAAAATTATGCTGGAAAAATCCACGGTGCCAAAAATGCCACCTAAAACCATCTTTGACATCCGCATCGAAAATTGTTACCCAAAACAGCACCGGAGACTGTCATCAAAAACCGTCACCGAAAATCATACTGGAAACTGTCATTGGAATCCACACCAAAAATTTGTCACTTGAATCTGATTTATAAAAAAAAATCACATCCGGAATTTATAGGGCATTAATTTAGTTCACATTGGAGTGAAACACATCGATGGAATTAATAAATAAAAAAAATTGAAATTAATTTATTTTTTATTTTTTTGTCATTGGAAAACCGCCATCAGAAGCTGGAAAACCGCCTTTGGTCACCGGAAAACAATTTATTGGACGCCAGAAAAATCACCGACCGTCGGAAAAGTCACCGGAAAACGTGTTGGCCTTAGTTCCGAAATCGGGAATCTGTCCGATCGGTGATGACATGGCACCAGTAACTATTTCGATTGTCTGAAACCGTAGCCAGAAACTTCCCCGGCGGTCGAAAACCTTCAATGGTTTCTTTCACAAATCGACGCCACATGTCAAAGTGAGAATGGGCCACTTGTGTCACAAAAGACAAAAACTGCCACGTGTCATCTTCTGGTGTGTCCACATGTCAACACCAGAACCACTTATGCATGGTATTCCAACGCCCACTCGCGCCGGAGGAGAGTGAGACGCACTCGCCGTCTTCCCAGACTTTTTCGATCATGGGACCACCACCATCCGACTCCAAATTTACTTTTAATTCCATTTTTGCTCTTAATTACGACGTTTGGGTTAGGGGTGAAACACACTCTCCAATCATAGGAGAGTGGAACATGTTCTTCATGTTCTTCACTCACATTCAAGAACAAAATAAGTTTCCAGATTTTGATTTCGAACGTAAATATTCGAAATCATTTTTCTCCCTCATTTTTTAACCAAATTATGCAAATGACCTATCGTTGGAAAGCTATCGAAATGCTCTATCTAATGGTACCATGATCGTAGAGAAACAACAAAATGAAAATAAAATTCGAACCCCATAACAGTCACTAGTTTCATTTTTAATTCTTCAACATTCTCTCAATTTTGAAGTTAACTC
Organism: Dipteronia dyeriana; assembly: GCA_032871835.1. Lineage (NCBI taxonomy): Eukaryota > Viridiplantae > Streptophyta > Magnoliopsida > Sapindales > Sapindaceae > Dipteronia > Dipteronia dyeriana. Next base: position 6,188,777 of record CM065302.1, read on the forward strand.
ATGACAAGAATCTCCAGAACATATAATCACATATATATGTATACAATCATGCCATCTAAAACGAAATATAACAAGTGTGTGGTGTTATACCGTTATTGAATTGTGAAGCATTCAAAACGTAAATAACAATTCATAAACATGGTATTTCTACCAGAATATAGTCCCAATCATGCTCTGATACCAATGTAAATTATATTCGATATAATCAAAAATGAATTCAGATCATTACGGTTCACCATACGAAAATCCGAATTTCATCGAAAACGGGATTGAACACCTGGAACTGAATCACCGGTCGGAGGACGATCACATCATCGAAAAGTCCCCTCTGATCACAATGCATGTTACCCACACTTTGATTATAGATGGGAGAAAATTTTACAGATTTTCTCCATATCTCTCTTGTGTTTTTATTCTTTGTATTTTGTTCTCTGATGAACACATGCACATATGCATTATTACATGCAATACTCTCTTGCACACACATATGTTTTTGAATAGCACATCACACACACAAGCTTTTGCATTATACAGACAATGCTTTCCCATGCATTCTCATAATGTTTAGACACAGTCACACACACATTCACGTTATTATATGTGTCTCTCTCTATTTTAATCAGTCTCTAACACTGATATATATATATATATATATATATCAAAATATTGCTGATGCAGTTATACAAGTTTGTACATGGGCTGTGCATGTATTGGGCTAGGTTGCTTGGGCTTTACATATATGCCACGGGTTTGAGTTGGGTCAACTTGGGTGTATAATGGGTTTCCAATCCATACATAAATATACCAACAATAATTTTAGAGCAAATTACACCGAACCTCCTTCAAGTTTGCCCTCCTATACTCATAAACAACTTTATCAAAAATTGACACTCACACTTCCTTTCGTTAGTTAAACTTGGTCAAACTTAACAGTTGACCAAGTTTGATTGTCACAACTAAGGATATTTTTGACATTTCAAACATTTTTAGAAAAGTATTAAAAATTAAACAAGAATTTTAAAAATGCAAATTGATTGAAAAAAAATAAATATAAAAAAAAATGGATCTCCACTATCCATCTCAAAGAGGTTAAATATATATATTTTAATTTAAATACAAAAAAGGGATATTATCATTTGAGTCCCTATGTTCTTTTGAATTATCTATTTTTTTACTCGTTTATTCATTTTTCATTAGATTGGTCTTTATATTTTCAAAAACTACTCAATTTGATCCCTCTGACCAGAATTTTGATGGTCAACCGTCACAAAATGTAAAATGACATTTTTACACTTAACTTTAAAATCAAAATATTTTTTTTTTATTTTCTTAATTTTATTTATAATTATATATTAATTTTAATTTTTTTTAAAAAAAAAACCTAGCCGACATTCATCTCTCATATCAACATTACCAAACTCTAGCCAACTTTTTATTTTTCACCGGATCTTAATTTTATATATATATATATATAATTCAACAACATTCATCTCCCCACATCAACATTACCAAACCTTAGCCACTCAAACCCACTGCCACCCAAACCCACTGCCACCCAAACCCGTCACTACCCTAATCCTTCACTGAAACCAGATCGTTGACCAACCCAGCTCCGCCACCGTAGCCCAACCTAGCTTCATCGAACCCATAAACCTTCCTAGCCAAAATGAACTCAAATCAAAACAAAATCACTAGTGATGACCACAAAAAGAATACAGATCAACCCAGCTTCGTGCTACATTAATTCTTTATCTCGCACCCCCCAAAAAGAATCAAACACCAATAGCTGGGTTCGATTTGGTGATGGGAGGGGCGGCTAGAGTTCGTAGCGGTCGGCGGCAGATGGAGAGAGAGATCGAGAAGCTTCTTTTGGGTTTCATTTTGTTAAATGGAGAGAGAGATCGAGAAATAGATAGAGAGATCGAGAAAGACAGGGAGAGTGAGAGATAGTGAGAAAGAGAGATGGAATTTTAATGATTTCGGTTTTTGGTTTTAGGTTTGAGAAAGAGAGAGATGATTGAATTCGGCGTTGATTGGCTTAGATTTTGTTGGTGGTTGGGTTTCATTTTTATTGGAGATCATTAGTGAGTTTGGTGTTTGAGTTTTAATGATTTTTTTTTTGAGATCAACAAAAGATGAATTCTATTCTTTTAAGTCTTAATTATTTTTTATTAGGTGGAAATCTAGATTGGATCTCCATCGTCCATCTCATGAGATGGACGATGGAGATCCAATCTGGATCTACGCCTAATAAAAAAAATTCTTAAGTTTAAATGTTTTTTGTTTTTTGTTTAGATATGGATCTCCACTGTCCATTTGAATAAGATTGACAGGTGAGATCCAATTATAAATTTAATTTTTTTTTATTTTTTATTTACTTTTTATTTATTTATTTATATGGTGACACATGTCATACCATTATTTAAAGATAAAAGTACCCTTATAACCGTTAAAATTTATTAATGGTTAACTCACATAAAGATGAAATTGAGTGGTTTTTAAAAATATAGGGATCAATCCAATAAAAAATAAACAAACGAGTAAAAAACAGATTATTTAAAAAAGTATAGGGACTTAAATGACAATATAAAAAAAATTAAAAAAATAAGAGAGGATGTTTGCAACTCACGGTTTTCATGAACAAGCAGACGAAGAATGAAGAGCAATGAATTTGGTTTAATATCTCGCCGTCATGTTGCTCTAGCTACAATTTTTCATATCCCAGTCCCAAAATCTCATCTGTCACCACTGCACAGTACACACACTCCACTTAGACTCAACCGAAACAAATCCCTCAAGATCACGAAAACTTCACTACACAATACGAGAGTACACAGCACACATGTCTTCAACTTAAATTTTCTAAACAAAAACCTAAACACTGACCATAGTTTCAATTTTTTTGATACTTCTCTAAATGTTCATATAATCAAAATCAAACCAGATCCAAATGCGGCATCTCAACTTACCTGCATCGAAAAAAATCAGTTTTTCAAATTTTCAATTTTGTTTTTGATTTTTATTTTACGTTGTTTTGAATTTTAGATTTTTTTAAATTCAATTCTTTAAAAATGTATTTGATCTCCATTATCCATCTTTCCATTTTTTAAAATGTTTTTTTTTATTTAATTTAGCGATGATGGAAAGTTTAGGGATCGTTTGTTTTTTTTTGTCTGAATACTGAATAGTCCTGAAGTTTTCTAAAGACTGAATAGATACTGAAATATAAACCTGAATGACATGTTTTTTTTTTCTCACATCTGAATGTATTGTCAACGCATTTGTTTTTTAAAAGTAAAATTGTCTAAAAATAAATAATTTTATATTTATACCTATATTAAACAATTATACATATAATATAGAATAAAAACAATTCAAAAATAATAATTATATATGAATACATATGATTATGATCTTCTTCTTCGATTACAAATAAACTTCATTTTTGCTAAGAAAAGAAAATGTTTTTTTTTTCAAAAAATGAAAGGGGTAGCAGTAAAAACTCATACAAAACACTATAATATATATATATATATAAATATAAATACATTACCCTAATATCAAAATAAAGTATTGATATTAAACACCAATATAAGAAGTTTTTTAGGATTTTTAAGTTGTTTGACCACTAAGAAAAACAAACAAAATAACTTAATAATTATGATTCAGACCCATTAAATTTTAAGTGAAAAAAACAAATGACCCTTTAGTCTTTTGATGGACAAACTTGGTGAACATTTAAGTTTGACCAAGTTTAATTAACGGGAAGGGGTGTAAGTGTCAATTTTTGATAAAATTGTTTATGGATGCAAGAGGATAAACTCCAGAGAGGTTTGGTGCAATTTCTCATAATTTTATATGGAGAAGTAGTTGTTAATTCCTACGTCTCCTATCATTCAATTATTTAAATAAGGGGAAAAAAGACACTCTTCTTGGTGCTTCTAGGATTAAATTAGTCATTATACATAATTAATTAACCATCCAAATAGAAAAATTATGAAACTTTCAAATTTGTACAACTTGAAAATGTTACAAAAATAGACAGAATAACGTTGATATAATAGTATTTCGGTTAACACCCTCGAGACCACTACCACGTAGGCAGTGGCCGGGGTTGGTACCTTGGATACCTAACCTGATTGAATAGAGATGGATGTATGAATACAAGTGCAATGGAAATGAGAATGTAATGGTTTTATTATCAACTGTGAATATCGTACAAAAAAAACTCTTAAACACTTTTAATCTCTCTAGGATACAGTAGGGTGGCAACGTCGTGCCTGTCGAATAGTAGACAATGGCGGAGGCCGTGTTCTGATTATAGAATTTAAGCCGAAGTCTTAAACTCTCTTCGCCTCTTGTGCTCTCAATTGTCGATTCTCCTATGTCGCTCTTTTTCCCTTCCTTTTTTCTCTTTCTCTCCCCCCCCTTTGGCGGTCATGCTTGGACATATTTATACATGGCCCGAATGGTTTAAACTTGTGGATCTCCCGTCCTGATTCTCTGAATCCCTTCCCTCCTTATCGGGCGAGATCTTTTATTTAAAAATCATTGACTTTGAGTTAACAACGTATTCGAGAATATCTTTGGTGGAGACTAATTCGTATCATTTTTGGACTCAATCTCTTACCTTAAGCGTACGTAGAGTTTTAATGTTCGTTGGAGTGTAGATATGATATTGTGTGTACCAATGACATGATTCTTCATGGAGGTCTTCGAGTTAGGCGTTCATTTTTTCGTAGAGCGAGATAGACCCTTATCTTAGTTTTGGTCCCAGAAGCTTGAGACGGCCTTTTGAGGGGTATCATAGATTATGCGAGATTCCTCTTTCTTGTCTGGATAGGTTCAAGTTTCCTTTACCGAATTAGAGGATAGCTATAGTGTGAATCTGATCCCTTTAAATGCCCAATTTTTTATGTCTGAAGAGGATAGCAGGCTTCTGTGGAGGTTGGTGGGATTTTGGTTAGGCTACGAGTTAATTTCGACATCGGGAATCCTTGATTTGGAAGGAGCTCAATTTGTTTGTATCGGGCTTCACCTCAAATGTTTCTTGAGCTCGGCCACCTTTCCTTGCTTTGACAGGGTGGTTCCAGAGCTAGGCCCTAAAAACCAGAGTTTCAGGATAGGTGATCTCGAGAAGCCCGGATAACTGCGTATCGGGCTTTGCATGAATTCCAGTGTTCGTGTGAGGGGCTCAACCTGGTCGTTTCAAGCTTCACTCCTGGTAGTTATAGAGCCCGATGAATCTTCCTCACTTTTGCATGGCATTTCTATGGCTTGGGCTTTGACTCGGGTTAGGATAGTGAAAATTTCTCTTAGGTCCCTTAGCCAAATTTTGCTATTAGCAGAAGTCCCCTCTGACTTGAACACTGGTGATTGAGTTAGGGTTGGAGTTAGATTCCTTGTTTTAATTGGAAAAATTTCCCTCTTTTACCGTTATCAGTATCTCAATGAAAATCCTCACATTTAATGCACGAGTGGCATGGTGTGCGTAGACCGGTACGTCTTTAAAATAATCCGGCTACGTTGTGGCCATCCCCGCATTTCGAGGCGATGCTAATGAAGATTTTGTTGTTGTCACTGGCTCTTCCACCTTTATTTAAACCTGGCTTCCTCATCACTTTCCTTAGGCCTTCTTTTAAATTTCAAGTTTTCAAAAATCCCTCTCTTTGCAAACTTCTTTAGATACGCCTCTGTTCTTTCTCTTCTCAAAACCCTATTTTATCATGTTGAAGATCAGCCATGACTCCGTTGATTCTCTCGTTGATGGCACAGAGGTTTCCAGTCTTGCCCAAGGAAAGTGGGCTCGACAAGACCTAGACTGGGACGACTCACCTCCAACCCCGCAACGTAGTCGATCAAACAGGAACGTGGCTATCAGGACTGGGTTTTCTAATCGACCAGAAAATCCCTTGAGCTTAGTTGATGAGAATTTTGGTGAGGAAAATAGGGACGGCGTTGCTGGAAAGGACCAAGTCACAGTTGTCGGTTCTTCTCTGGAGAGGCATCTTCCATATGACTTCAAGGTCATTCCAGACTCCACCGTTGAACCATAGTCGATCTGTCGTATGAGGTCCAAATATGGCATCCCTAACAACATCACTCTTACAGTTCCCCACAGAGACTACGACATCTTTAATCCTTCCAAAAGTGTGCTTTCCATCCACGTTGCAGCCTTTGAGAATGGGGTCAGACTCCCCTTCATCCTACTCTTCGGCGGGCTCTCAACGCCTTTCAGCTAACTCTCCTCCAGTTGACACCCGGCTTCTGGAGGCATCTGATCGGCTTCCTCGTGTTATGGAGGGAACAATGCTAGGTAAGCAAGGTTACCCGGGAGCCAGAAGCTGAAGAGCTAACATACCATTTTTAGATTGGAAGCTTGTCTGGGGCTCTTCGAGGTCAGTTCTATACCAAGGCAAAGAATAAACTCAATTTCATCATCCCTGGCACTTTGAGGAAATATCCTGCTTGGAAGGAGGAGTGGATCCTAGCTGGAAAGGATCGAAGAAGGTCGACCTTCATAGGCGGGCATGAGTTCGCAGTTCCCACCACTTTCAATGATAAACCATCATTGGGTTGCGATTCCTTACCTGCTGAGTCTGAGATGGTATTAAAAAAAGCCATCATTGCCAGGAACTATTTGAACCTGAAGTTCCCGACTGCTAATCCCTTCAATTCTCATCGGGTAAACCGCTATCTGTGAATATCCGATGCTACTCCTCGTAAGCATTTTGAACCATCATGTTTTATGTAGTTGAACAGTTCAGTTCTGACGGCTCAACCTTATTTCTTTCTTTTTTAACAGTTTTTAATGTTGCTCCAGCTTCCCACGAAGCCCACCAAGCTAGCACTCATCCCCCTTCTACCAAATCGAATCGGGAAATCCCTCTGGCTCCCTCAGAGAAAGAAGGGCATATAGTCCCAGCTGGGGCTTTGTCTGCTCTTGCTCCTTCCTCTTCCTAGTACAGGTCCAAGTTGTCATTCCTCACATCTTGGGCTACCAAGGTGTAGGATAAAGGGGCTTCCGTTTCTCAAGACGCTGATGCAGTAATGCCAGCTCCTGCTCTAGTTACCCATACATCTGCTTTTACGTCTGTCGTCCCTGCTCCAAGCTTGCCAGACGCTTCTGCCCTTCCATCTACATTCTCAACCTCTCAAGCCTCAAAGGACCCTGCAGCTGGTGTTGAAGGGGTTTCCTCTATTCGTCTACCAAATCAATTAGGTTCTGCCTTTCAAGATGAGGTCGTAGGGAAATTCGTTGCTTCCTACCCCGGGGGCATTCTTTCTATGATGACTTCAATGCCCATAGATATTTTGATTACCAAGGGTTTTGCCCTCTTGGCTGAGGTAGTCATCGCTTTTTATTTTCTCATGCAATAGTTTGATTTGTCTTTTTCTAACTTGAATTCTTTTACAGGCCTTCAAATTTCAAGTGGCCATGAGTTACCAGATGGCTTCTCTCCGCGACCAGGCAACCAGGGCTGAAGCTGAAGTTGAGCAGGCCATGGAATTGTTGGTGTGGGCTAAAGACTTGGTACAAGAGATGGCATCTAGCCAGAGAGGGATGAAATCAGAGTTAGCCGAGCTTCGGTGTGACCATGAAAGGTTGAAACGATCTTTCGATCAAGAAACCCTTCGGTCCCAATGTCGAGCTAGACATCGGGATGATTGGAAGGAAGAAGCAAATGAGTTGGACACTAAAAACCAAGGTCTGTAAGCCCAAGTTACCAAGCTTCAGGCTGAGGCGGATGCCTCTTTCAGCGTAGGATACTTTTATGCTTACTACTAGGTTGCTGAAGCTCTCCTTTCCCCTTTCGACCTATCTGTTATCGCCAACTAGGATATATAGAAGATTATGATGAAGGCTGTAGATATGCCCCGTTCTGAAAGTGATGGGGCTGGCGATGGGAAGCAAGCATTTGTAACAGATCCTATTTTTCCTCCTTCAGTCTTTCCCATCTTAGGTCCCAGAGAGACCTCTAGCGGGGTTTGGTCAGCACAACCCGATGGAGACCTTCCAAAAGCCTGGGGAGAGACCCATAATATACTGGATGAAACCTTTAAAGAGGGACTAGATGTTGAACAAAGCCCGGTTGAATCTTTGGCAAACCTTCTTGGCGTATCCATCTCTCCTAAGGTTATGATGATGGTTAATGATGTCTTGGAGGAGGACCCCGCTGAGCAGCAAGCAATCGGGAATCCTCCGGTGGAAGGGGTAGCAGAAATGGCCATCCAAAATGAGCAACCACCGAAAAGAGGAGTAGGAGGCGAGGTCCACCAAGAAGGGGGAGCGGAATCAAGAAGAAGTAGGAGCCTGGTATAATTTATTCACAGGTTGCCTTTACAGCCCGGAAAGGGGGGTGGGCACTCTGATTTTACTCATGCTTGATCATCATCATCATTTTTTTTGTAGCCCGAAACCGGGGGTTGTGGCTCCCTGTTTGCTAACTGTAGCCTTTCCAGGGGATAGGCTCCCATTTCATTAATGAAAATTGACTTTAGATCTCGTTCATGATTTCTTCAATGAATTTTGATTTGATTGACATCTTCTTGCTTCATTCCCGATCTCGAGCTAGATGTGACCTCTGAAATAACTCGACTTATTCAAACTTTGACGAGATGTAAAATTTTGTTTAAGTGTTGAAGTAGATAGCTCGCTCGATCTCCCACCTCATATAGGAAACTTGTAGTTTGATGACTTTAATAGGTAGTCTCTTTATATGATTATAAGCTAGTTTGTACCTATCACAGCAAGCAACCGTATACATATGGAAGATTAGTAGCCAGTAATAACTGGAGCATTGGAGTTAAAATAGGAGAGCTTTCCATTCCTAGGCTCTTTTGGGGGGCTATAGCCCGATCGAGGCAGTATGAGGGTTATCTAGCTTCATCCCAGACTTGTAGTCTGGATGACAACTATGCTGTTACACTTAGACCCTTCTTGGGGGTGGTAGCCCGAATAAGGCATCATGAGGGCTATCTAGCTATTTCCTGGTCTTGTGATCTGGATGATAACTATGCTCTTACACTCAGACCCTTCTTGGGGGTGGTAGCCCGACCAAGACATCAGGAGGGCTATCTAGCTATTTCCTAGTCTTGTGATTTGGATGACAACGATGCTCTTACACTCAGATCCTTCTTAGCGGGGGGTAGTACCCGACCGAGGCATCAAGGATAGCGAGGGGGCTTCCCCTGTTAATCCTTGGTCTTGAGATGATTATGTCAGACTTACCCACGTAGATCCTAGTTTGATATGGAGAAATTATGGTAGAATACAATCAAAGATGGAGAAAACAGAATTTATTGATAAGTAATTTAGTACATTGTTGTTGGAATTTTTATTGAATCTTAAATGAAGGTAGTCTGCTCACGAGTCCTTTGTCTAAGGGTAATACTTCCGCAGGTGATCTGCATTCTATGGGGTGGTCGATGGACCAACCATCCATGTCCTAGAGCTTGTACGCCCCGTTGCGGATCACTGCCTTTACCAAATAAGGTCCTTCCTAGTTAGACCCCATGACCCAATCTGACATCTTTCTCGTATTCAAGGTTACCTCCCTAAGAACTAGGTCTCTTTCCTTGAAGTTTTGAGTTCTAACTCTTCTATTAAAGTATCTAGCGATCTTGCTTTGGTATATTGCTACTTTCTCAGCTGCCCGTACTTGCTTCTCTTCCAAGAGATCTAGGCTAGCCCAAAGCTTATCCTCATTGCTTCCAAGCTCGAAATGTTGAACTCTGAAGGAGGTTAGTTTGTGCTCGATAGAAAACACTGCTTCAACCCTGAAAGTCAAATAATAGGGTGTTTCTCTGGTGGTTGTTCTCCTTGTAGTACGGTAAGCCCAGAGGACCTCGGGAAGCTCTTCAGCTCATCTGCCATTTCTCTGCTGTAACTTCTTTTTCAATAGTTTCTTGATAGTTTTATTAGTGGATTCCACCAGCCCGTTAGTCTGAGGATAGGCTACTGAGACGAATTTAAAGTCGATTCCTAAGCTTTTACAAAAATCCCTGAATCGACCGTTATCAAACTGTTTTCTAAGGTCAGCTATAATGATAAGAGGGGTCTCGAACCTGCAGACTACATTTTTTTTGGTGAACCTCATCGTATTCTCCTCCAATATATGTGAGAGTGGTCCAATTTCGACCCACCTTGTGAAATAGTCAATTGCTACAATAGCATGTTTAGCTTGCCTATGAGCAGTTGGAAGTGGACCGATCACGGACCTCTCACATAGCAAAGGGGTAAGGCGAACCAAGAGATAACACACTCCGATGGGAGGAGGCTTAAGTTAGAAGTTTTCTGGCATGGTTCATAGGATTGAACGAAGCTCTTTGCATCTTGATGGATAGATGGTCAGTAATACCCCATGCGAAGTACCTGATATGCCAGAGCTTCACCACTAATGTGGTTCCCGAATTCCCTTGAATAAACCTCTTTTAATGCCCATATGACATCATAAGGATCAAAAATCGCAATAGGAGGAGGGATCTGCCCCTTCTATAGAGGTATCCATCTACTAGGCAATATCAAACGGAGAGCCTTTTAATTCTCTTGGCTTGTTCGGGCTCCTCGGGAATCCTTCCTTATTGGGTCTATGGGCATGGTTGGGGTCAATTACCTTCATTGTGACTCATTGTTAGTGACCTTAAATTACCTTCAAGGTGGCCACTTTCATCCTAGCTAGGAGGGCTTCATACTCTACTTCATTGTTAGTGACCTTAAATTTGAATCTGAAGCAATGGCAACACTCCGTCCCCTATGGGTCTATCAGGATTATGCTTGCTCCTCCCCCGGCTTTCCCAAATGCTCCATCAATGTAGAGGATCCATGAATTACAGACTACCGACCAGCCATCAGATTCTGGATTCTTTTCTGGAGCTGCATTTGTCACTGCGGAGGTCGCTTGGCCTGGAGGCACTGAGAGCTCTACCATAAAGGCCACCAAACCTTGGGCTTTAATTGCATTCCTGGGTTTATATCTTAAATCAAACTGGGTGAGTTCCGAGGCTCATAAAACCAGTCTTTCGGACAAATTCGACCTTTGTAGGAATTGAAGGAGAGGTTGGTCTGTTACTACTGCTATTGAGTGAGCTTGAAAGTAGGGACAAAGCTTCCTGGCCGAGGTTACCAGGGCGTAGGTGAGATTCTCTAAAAGGGTATAATTCTTTTCATGCTTGGTTAATGCATGACTTACGTAGTAGATAGGTCGCTGGACCCTATCTCCATACTCTTTGACCAAGGCCCTACTCACTGTAGTTTCTGAAACGGCCAAGTATATCTGCAGCTCCTCTCTCGGACTTGGCTTAACCAGTAACGGAGGGCTTGACAAATACTTCTTCAGAGCTTGGTAAACTTGCTCACTCTCCTGGTCCCATTTCATGTTCCTTCCCTGCTTGATCGCTTTCAATAAAGGGAAACATTTATCGATGGATCGAGAAATGAACCTGTTAAGCGCTGCTATCTACCCGGTCAGGACTTGAACCTGTTTGAGTGATGTGGGGGATTCTTGATTCAGAATGGCCTGGATCTTTTCTGGGTTAGCCTTTATTCCTCTCTCATGGACCATGAAACCCAGAATTTTTCTTGCAGTTACCTCGAATGCACATTTGGAGGGGTTCAATCTCATCTGGTTTTCCCTTACGATCATGAAAGTTCTGCGAAGGTCGTTCTTATGTCCTTCTATAGTCGGTGACTTGGTAATCATGTCGTCGTTATACATTTCCATCGACTTTCCAATCTCGGCCTTGAATAGTCGATTGACCAACCGTTGATACGTAGTTCCCGTATTCCTAAGCCCAAACGGTATCACCTTGTAGCAGTACAGACCTTGCCCGGTGATGAAGCTGGCCTTGTCTTGGTTGGCGGGGTGTATCATAATCTGGTTGTAACCCGAGAATGCATCCATGAAGCTTAGGAGCTTGTTTCCGGACGTGGAGTCAACTAATTGATCAATCTTTGATAAAGGGAAACTGTCTTTTGGACACGATCGGTTGAGGTCGGTGTAGTCAACACACATCCATCACTTCCCGTTTGCCTTCGTGACCATGACCACGTTGGTGATCCATTCGGGGTAACGCGTCTTTCTGATGAAGCATGCTTTGATCAACTTGTACACTTCTTTCTGAACCGTGACATTTCTTTCGGTGTTAAAGTGACACCTTTTTTGTTTGACAGGCTTGAAGGTTGGATCTACTGCCAAACGTTGAGCGGCCAATGATAGCGGGATCCCAGGCATCTCATCGTGACTCCAAACAAAGATGTCATTAGATTCTTTGAGGAGCCCGATCAGACCCTCTTTCACTCCCGGATCGAGGGTGGCTCCGACCTTGACGACCTTCGGGGGGTCGTTCCCCCATATGGATATCTCTTCTAGCTAATCCACTAGATTCCCGTTGGCCCATTCCCTGTTCTACTCATCTATATCTGGAGTTTCAGGATTATCTTCTGGATTATTTAAAAACTCTACATCCTCTAGGGTCATTCCGGTGGTTACCCCATCCTGTATCGTCGTCAACTGTTTCGCTAGAGCTATCAGGCTGGAAGATACTGCATATCACTTCCTAGTTGCTTGCTGGTCACCCTGTATTTCCCCCACAATGTCTCCTACTGGAAACTTTAGGACGTTGTGGTAAAAAGATAAGACCCTTTTCAAGGATGACAAGAAAGGTCTTCCTAATATCGTATTATAGGCCGATGAGGTATCTACTACCACGAAGTCCATCATGATATTTTGCAGAAGGGGGGCTATTCCGATGATTACAGGAAGGATCTTCAACCCCACAGGTATGATCGAGTCCCCAGTGAATCCATATAGTGGGGTAGTGCAACTATTGTAACACCACTGTTTTAGATTTAGCTTTTCCAAGATATCTTTGAAGAGGATGTCGACGCTACTACCTGTGTCAACAAGCACGCGATGGACCATGCAGTTGGCAATTTCTACCATGACAACCATAGGATTGTCATGAGGCTGCATGGTGTTGTAGACATCCACTTTGGTACAGATAATCTGTACGGTCTGAGAGGGGTTAACTGGGCTATGGTCGACCCTGAAGATACCTCGCTTTTCATCTACATGAGGGACCTTCCTCACATGGTTTTTCCTGGAATTTTTAGAGGTGCCAGCCAATGTAAGACCTCCGTTGATGGTATTAATCACCTGGATTTGTTGCATTAGATTCGTCTGCTACCCTTTTCTCTTCTCGGTGTGCTCGCAGATCTCAGCTTGTACTTCCCTCCCAGTCTGAATGTTGTCCCTAACTTGCTGCAAGAAATCTATCAAGTATCCTCCCCTTTTTAGAGCCTCGATTTGGTTATGTAGGTTATAGCACTCTGACGTGTTGTAACCCACGTCTTCATGAAAGTCACAATACTTATACCGGTTCCTCTTATCGATGGGGGCTTTCATGGGTGCGGGCTTCTGTAGTAGCCCTTATCCTGAATGGCTAGGTAGATCGTTTCACGGGATGCATTTACGGGGTGTAGTGATCGTATCCTTTCTCATCTCGGGTTATAAGAACTACTGTCTTGGGAGGAGGCGAAGCCCGCAGAGGGGTTTGCCTTGCTGGGTACCTTTCCTGCTTGAGTTGAGAAATGAGAAAATGGAAGGTTGACCTGTTGGGAGGTTAGTTCTGACTTTTCTGAACTGGTTCAGGTCTAAGAGTTTCCTTCTTCTGTCATTTTACCGTTCTCATTTCGTCATGCTCCATCTTAACCTTGAGTTATTCATCGACTTCGACTTGCTCTAGAGACCTATCATAGGCCTCTTGGTAGGTCTTCGGAGGTCGTTTGGCAAAGGACCTGAATAGCTTACTCGCCCACAGGTTCTGCTTGAAATTGGTAAGGGTCTCTTTCTCAGTGAAGTGTGGAACCGTTCCACGTAAGCCCGAAGGATTTCCCCCCTCTCTTGAATCACTTACTGTAAGTGGATGGGGCCCTTTGTCTGGGTTTTGACTCTCCTTGGAATTATGAGCAAAAATCAGTTGACAACTTTGTAAAGGAGTCCACACGGACGGTGGGTAGCTTTCTGAACCAGGTCTTGGCGTAGTCAGTTAGCGTAGTTGGGAACATCCGGCACATAACGACTCTGATTGTGTTATGGACTTTTATCTGTTGAACGATGCTCTCCATGTGGTTTAAAGGATCCTCTGTATCAGAGAACTTGTCTGATGGCATCTTAAACTTTGGTGGGAGCTCCGTCTCCCTGATTCTTCTAGTAAATGGGGTGTTCATCTCGCTCAGGGGGTTCTTTTTGACCGCTTTACCCTTTCCTCTTTTCAACTGTTGAATCTTCTTCTGCATCTTCGCCAACTGGTTCCTCATGAGCTTATTTCCGTGCTTCTTAGAGTCTACCTTGGAGCTCTCGTTATTACATCCCCCCGATGAGCTGGATATTTCCTCATTGTCATCCTCAAGAACAGGCTCTGTTCGCATAGTTTACTGGCTCTCCCCAGCTTTAGCCTGAAGTTCCTCTCTGGAAGTCACCGATAGAGAAGGGTTGTAAGGTGCTCTTGGCGGAACGTCGGCTGCCGATTTAACCTGCCTAGGTTGGTAGTTGGTTGGCTTGTCCGGGACTAGGGGCATGGGCTCTAGCCTTTCCCGGATGGAAGTTGTAGGCCCTGTCCTATGGTAGGCAGGATCGATAGGGGGTCCCAACCGATCGAAAGCAGGCTGCCTAGCAGCGGGTCAGCTTGCTTCTCCTTGGATTCCTAGACTTGCCAATTGAGGATCAATTCCTTCTGCAGCTAGACGGAGGCGGACATTTTCCACAATGGTTGCTGCATGCTGATTGATCACAGCTGGGTTCATCATCAAAGGAGTGAGAGCTCGCTCCATGCCTGGCTAATGAGAGGCTGGCTTACGGTGCTTGGATTTATTTACCTTTTTCTGCCCTTTTTGGGTTGAAGGGGCAGACGGATGCTCCGAGGTTTTGGGTTGTCCTTGTGAGGAACGAAGCCTCATGGTTACTGCAAAACAACAAACTTGTAAATGTAGAAATTACGGTGTGGGTCTTCCTACAGACGACGCTAGAAAGTGTTAACGGAGAATTTGCTCAATATGAGAAATTTCGGTTAACACTCTCGAGACCACTACCACATAGGCGGTGGTCGGGTTTGGTACCTTGGATATCTAACCTGATTGAATAGAGATGGATGTATGAATACAAGTGCAATAAAAATGGGAACGTAATGGTTTTATTATCAACTGTGAATATTGTACAAAAAAAACTCTTAAACACTTTTAATCTCTCTAGGATACAGTAGGGTGGGAACGTCGTGCCTGTCGAATAGTAGACAATGGCGGAGGCCGTGTTCTGATTATAGAATTTAAGCCGAAGTCTTAAACTCTCTTCGCCTCTTGTGCTCTCAATTGTCGATTCTCCTATGTCGCTCTTTTTCCCTTCCTTTTTCTCTTTCTTCTCCCTCTTTTGGCGATCATACTTTGACATATTTATACATGGCCCGAATGATTTAAACTTGTAGATCTCCTGCCCTGATTCTCTGAATCCCTTCCCTCCTTATCGGACGAGATCTTTTATTTAAAAATCATTGATTTTGAGTTAACAACGGATTCGAGAATATCTTTGGTGGAGACTAATTCGTTTCCTTTTCAGACTCAATCTCTTACCGTATGCGTACGTAGAGTTTTAATGTTCGTTGGAGTGTAGATATGACCTTGTGTGTACCCATGACATGATTCTTCATGGAGGTCATCGAGTTAGGCGTTTGTTTTTTCGTAGAGCGAGGTAGACTCTTACCTTAGTTCTGGTCTAAGAAGCTTGAGACGACCTTGTGGGGGGTAGCACAGATCATGCGAGATTCCTCTGTCTTGTTTTGATAGATTCAAGTTTCCCTTAGCGAATTAGAGCATAACTATAGCGTGAATCTGATCCCCTGAAAGACCCCCTTTTTTTGTCTGGAGAGGATAACGGGCTTCTGTATAGGTTGTCGAGCTTTTGGTTAGGCTACGAATTATTTTCGACCTCATAAAGCCTTGATTTTGAAAGAGCTCAATTTGTTTGTGTCGGGCTTCACCTCAAATGTTTCCTGAGCTCGGTGACCTTTCCTTGCTTTCACAGGGCGGTTCCGGAGCTAGGTCCCAAAAACCGAGGTTTCAGGATAGGTGATCTCGAGAAGCCCGGATAACCGCGTATCGGGCTTTGCCCTAATTACAGTGTTCGCATGAGGGGCCCAACCTGGTCGTTTCGAGCTTCACTTCTGGTAGTTCTGAAGCCCGATGACTCTATGGCTCGCCTTTTGGGTCCGGGGTCCAATGACTAGCGAGCTTGGACTTTAACTTGGGTTAGGAGAGTGGAAAATTTCTCTTTAATCCCCTAACTAAATTTTACTATTAATAAATAGTATGTAAATACACTTATGAGAAAATTAGACCTGCGTGAGACAGTCTCTTCACATCAACAGTGGCACCAATATATGTAATTGTTCCGGTAGATTATAAGTTTGATATGTATCCTTTTTCTACAAAACATAAAATTATTTAATTATTTTTATTTTAAAATATCACATTAATTTAGGATTTGGGTGAGGGGACAAACTTGAATTTCAACCCCTTGATGGTGTAGATGTATACGACTAACAAAACATTATGGCCGCCTCATATTGTTAAATAATTATATTGTCACTTAAAAAAATATAGAAAATTAAAGTTTCATGAATAATAATTACCTCATCCAATAATTCCCTTATTAATGAATACTGATCTGTAAAAACAAAACTAAATAAGAAACTGAGAATATATAACAATTAGAAAACCACTAAAACCAAATTACTTTTAAAGGGAATCAAATTACAAACCGAGATCCACATGAACACATAATACTAAACTGTGTAATTGCAAAATTTGAAACCCAATTACAAGAACTACTTGCTGGTGATGAAAACGAATCAAGCAAACTCAATAACTTGTCAGCAATAATATAACATGTAAATGGTTGATTGATAGCACACTTGATTTGCTCTTCCGTGAACATCGAACCTTCCTTCTTATCGGGTAGTAAATCTGTACATGATATAGATAATCTAACTTGCACAGCCAATTCTGGTAAATGATATGACCTCAGCCTTGGATTCTTGAGAACCCTAGCAACCATGTAACCCGCTTCGGTGACCCTTCTAATGAATGATTTCAACAGAGTGTACTTGCTGTCCAAGTCAATTCCATAAAGTTCTCTAATATAACTTGGTACTGTTGTCTCTTTACACACAAAAGAAATAGCCTCATCCTCCAGGAAATCCCTGAGACTTGAAGGAAGAGAAGACATTTGGTGGGCAAGAATAATCGAGCAACAGTTATCCACACAAAGAACTACACATCCAGAGTCGAAATTGTTATTTAGATCGTTACGGAACATAACATCGAGACCAACAATAGGGATTTTCATTGAAGATCTTAACTCTGCAATTTCGATATCAACCACGGCTTCGTTGTTGGTAACAATGACGTTAACTTGAACACCATGAATTTCAACCTCATATGTACCCCATTTTGACATATATAACTGAAATGGTTTCATAATCTGATCAATTTTATTAGTTTAAGCGTATCATCATGAACTCTCTTAGCTTGGGCATGTCTAATATAGCCAAGTCTCCATGTCTATGTGAGTTGTTTCAATATTAATTGTTTGGATAATTAACTGTGTTACAAATAGAGGGTCTGTTTATTAATTAATGGCGTTGGAAAATTAAAAGTTAAATATTGGTTTATATTTCTCATAATTGCTTTAATACTCAAGATTATTGAAATTAATTTAGTTCCTCTCCTCTGATTAACTACTACATTATTAAATTAAATGTTTAACCCTTAATTTTCTTTACTGCCAATTTTTTGAGCATACATGTACAATGCAAACAAGGTAATTTATCTTTTGGAGATCGAGTTCACACATTTTTTTTTCTTTACTCCTCGATTCAAAACTTCTATACAATAAATACTATTTATTGAATATACTAATTGATTAAATTAATTATCCAGACCTATATATCAATTAGATATCAATTTTTTTTAAAACATTTATTCTATAATTAGATCGCAAGTTCATTAAATAATTAAAATCTGTACTTTGTATATTTGAAGAGGGGAATAGATCGACTTGAACTAATTAAAATCTATGCTTTGTATATTTGAGGGGGACATATACGAATCTAACTCATGGTATAAATATGTGAGGAGCAAACCGGTGGCAAACCTCATCTTGTAATATGGTAAGATTAACAAACTCTTTAAAAAAAAAAAAAAGGATTAACAAACTTCAAAACTTCAAATTTCATAAATGACAAGATTACCCCCGTAGTGGAAATGGTAAGATATGTCACATTTTTTATTGTGTTTTGTGATGATATCACTAGTTTAATAACTTAAGTTTGAAAAACACCTATTATGGTGAACTACCCATGTTGTCCATAAACTTTAATTTTTATAAGGCAACTTTCTGAACTCGTGTGTATCTCTCTAAAAAGTTGTCTGAAAAACTTGTCTCTCTCTTTAAAAAAGTTTTTCTCTCTCTCCAGATTCTACACAAGAAGGTAAAAATATTTATGATCTGGTGTATTATCTTTTCTGTTTTCATGCATTTCAGATATTTTGTATGCATTTTTGTGTGGGTTAACAATGTATCCATTCCTTATTATATGTTGTTCCAGTCTTTGTAAGAACATGTATGAACATTTAATAGATCCGAGCTTTTTTCATGTGTCATCAAGAATATATAAAGAAGAATCGAGCTTAATTTATATTGGACCGAGCTTTTTCATAATTGGAAAAAAGCTCGATTATTTGAAAAAAATGCTCGATAATTTGAAAAATATTCTCGATCCCATATAAGAGTTCTCGATCCCTTGAAAAAGTTCTCGATCTCTTATAAAAAAGCTCGATCGCTTACAAAAAGTTATGGATCCCTTTTTAAAAAGCCCGATCCCTTTAAAAATGTTCTCGATCCCTTAGAAAAGTTCTCGATCCCTTACAAAAAGTTCTGGATCCCTTTCAAAAAAGCTCGATTCCTTTGAAAATGTTCTGGATCCTTTTCCAAAAAGCCCGATCCCTTACAAAATAGCTCGATCA
Source organism: Dipteronia dyeriana (assembly GCA_032871835.1). Taxonomy (NCBI): domain Eukaryota; kingdom Viridiplantae; phylum Streptophyta; class Magnoliopsida; order Sapindales; family Sapindaceae; genus Dipteronia; species Dipteronia dyeriana. The sequence continues at coordinate 6,207,855 of CM065302.1, forward strand.
TGTATAAAAAATCTTGATCAACTAAAATAAAACTCAATCAATTACAAAAAAGCTCGATCCATTTAAAATAAGCTTGATTCTTGTTTAAATTAGCTCGGTCACACCAAAAAAAGTTCCGATCCCTTACAAAAAATGCTCGATCCCTTGCAGTTAAGATTTTTTTTAAATTCTTAATAATTGTAAATGTAATATATATTTTTAATTTGTTAGTAATGGTTTGTGATGATGATTTTCACAGGACAATGGATCGGGTGAGAATAGTCATATTTTACAACGGTTGATTGAAGCAATTACCTGATGAAAGTTAGAGGTTTTTTTTATTCTGATAACCAAGGAATGTATGTGTCAAAGAATATGATTTATGAAGAACTGGTGTCGATCGTGCAAACTGTTGTGAAGTACGATGTGAACAAATACATTGCTGATCTATAATCTATATCAATCGTTCCCGGGATAACATGTCGTACAATTATTAGAAACGACGACAATTTTTTATTTATACTAGGGGAAGATAGAGTGATTCCTCAAATATGTGTTAGTGTAATTGAGAGGGCAGCAGGAGATGTGATAGCTGAAGATATCCCTGCTTGTGAAAACACCCAACAATTTCGATCGTTAAGCAGAAGCAACCAGTTGTTAACAGAAAGAAAATGAGATCGAAGGTTGGCACAACATGTGTGATGTCACACCAGAAGTAGCCGACCATGTTGTTATAGTGGGACCTCAATTCTACGATGTCTTTGGTTGTCAATTTGAGATGAATGGTAGACAGTACAACCACCAATACAATGAGATCTACATGACATAAACAATGAGCATAATACAGAACCAGGTAGATAATGTAGGGAACAATGAGGATAATGAAGAACTTGTCCAAATGGAAAGACCTGCAAGACGTCTACAAAGATTTAGTTCCAATGCACCAGATATAGCTGGGACCTCTGAGGTCCATGCTAATGTAACTCCAGATGATTCTGATAATGCCTTAATGTGGGTTATTCCAGGAGCAAAATCATACTCATTTGGTATTGGTGGAAGCAGGAACTTAGATGAACCTACATGCATGATATATAAAGGGCAATTTTTCCCTACTAAAAAGGATTTAAAGAGACTGGTTGAGCATTTTGCAATGCAACACAACTTCGAGTGGAAGATGAAAAGGTCGAATAAGATAACTTTATATCTGGTTTGTTTGATGGACAACTGTAAGTGGAAGTTAAGAGCGGTGAGGAGAGATAATGCGACATACTTCCAGGTAAGAAGTTTTGTCAACCAACACACTTGTCCGTTGGAGGAGATTCACCGCCGCCATCGATAAGCTAGTGTAGTCATAATTGGAGAAGTGGTTGCACCTAGATTTCAACAACAAGATGGTCGACCAATGCGTCCAAGGGACATAATCACTGAAATGAAAACAATTTATGGCATCCAAATTATGTACAGTAAGGCACATCAAGTACTCGATTATGCCTTGTCACTGACCTAAGGAATGCATGAGGAAACCTTCCAACTGTTGCCATCATTCGATTACGTGTTGGAATAAAAAAATCACGGAACAATCACTGACTTATAGTGCAACAAAGATGGTAAATTCCTCTACTTTTTCATGTCGTTGGGTGCCTCATTTAGAGCATTCCTAAGGTGTATGTGTCAAGTTATTGCCGTTGATGATACCCTTTTAAAGGGAAGATTCGGGGGTACAATGTTTGTTGCAACTGTACAAGATGGGAATGAATAGGTTTATCCAATTGCTTTTGGGTACGGTGACTCCGAAAACAACCTATCATGAGAGTGGTTTTTAGATTTCTTGAAAGGTGCCATTGGCCATATAGATGATTCGTATTCATTTTTGATTGACATACAAGCATTGAAAAAGGGATTTCTAAAGTGTTCTCTTATGCCACCCATACTATATGTTGTTGGCACTTTTCCAAAAATATTAAGAAGCAATATCACAGAAAGAATGTTACCGTAATAATGGATAAAGAACCTGAGCGTATACCAAGTTGAAATATAACCGGCACATGGAAGAGTTACGAAACTTGCACCTGAATGCATATGATTATATAATTGATGTCGGTCCACACAAGTGGTCCCATGTACACTACCCCGACAGAAGGTACAGGGTGCTGACAACAACTGCTGCAGAGTGCATAAACTCATACCTAAAATTTACATGGAAACTGCCTATATTGACTCTGGTAGAGTTCATTAGGAATATGTTACAACGTTGGTTTCACGATTGTCATAGGGTTGCACAGTCCATGCGTCATCAGTTAATCGATGCAACACATCTTCTGATCCTAAAACATGTGGAGAAGTGCAATTTTATGACCGTAAATCTAGTCGACTGAAACATATTCTTGGTGAAACGGTCTGAAAAACAGTGGACCGTTGACTTAGCCCGGAAGACTTGTACATGTAACAAATTCCAAATGGACCATCTTCCATGTTCTTACGCTCTCGCTGCCGCAAGGTACATCATGCGTTTTAGTGTACGATTAATATTACTGAAACGTGAATCTCATCGTTTTCATTGTTTTTTCAGGGACCGAAACATGGATTTCACATCCTTGTGTGCAGACTACTACAAGAGACGGATACTTATTGACAAGTACTCGATTCCTATTATACTGTTTGGATATCCTTCCACTTGGACTACTCCATCTGACATCGCTGAGAAGGTGGTTTTGAATCCAATCTCTAGAAGACAAGCAGGTCGCCTGAGGGGGCCGACATATCTCATCTTCGGAGAGGACAACTACACAGAACTGTAGAATATATGAACAACCAGGGCATAATTTTAGGAGATGTTCTAACCCAGCTTTGATTAATGAAGGTCCGAGCAGAGTTGTTCCTGAGACTTACAGACGCAAGTGTATAACATCTGTCATACAGTTGGCCACAACAGATAGACGTGCCCTACCAGAGACTCTACCGTAGAATAATTTGAGACGTTATGGTGATGACATTATGATAATTTGTACTAGTATGACTTGTTCATAAACTTAAATTCAATTTTAATTAAATAGGATTTCAAATTTGTGTTATACTTGTGATTTATGAAAGTTGAAAAGGGAACAAAAATTAAAATTAAAATTAATTTCCATTGAATTGTTTATTTACACAAAAATTGGTACACATAAAAAAGAATTAATACATAAATCTTAACGGGCCGGGAGTTAGAAAAAATCTCAATTTCCATCTTCTCCTGAATTATCTCCATATCGTTTTCTGACCAATCGAGCTCCTCGATCAATCTCAATGTGTGGGGACCACAGTTACCCCTATAGTTGGACACATTAACATACGTTAATAAAACAATAGGTTTTTAATAATACAATCTCAAAGTTAATGAAAACAAAATGTCAAGGGTAGTCGTCGTGCAGTATGAAACCCGTCCTGATGCAACATCAAGGGTAAAAACCAACACAAGGGGGCTACCTGTTTCTTCCAGATCTTCAATATGACATCCTGTCTTCAGAGGTTGAGTATAAACATCTTCCCAGAGGTGAGGTCGACGGTCACCAAGAGCCAATGTTTGCACCTAATGTTGCAAGGTATCATGAACTGTAAACGTAACAAGAAGGTATTAGGATGTACAAAGACATTTATATTATAAAATTGCAAACCAGGTAACACTTACTATGTCAACCTCGTGCCATGGACGGATTCCAATCGGGGTACCACCACGCACCATCGTAAGGTCGTCATCGGTCCATTAGAACTTGAGCACATTCCACCGCGCCGTGGTGATCTCCTCGTGAGCATCACGAGGCACTATTCTCCAGTACTGGTGCTCAAGTAATGACTTTAGAAACATTTTATCGATAAAAAATTATTAATGTTTTACAAACTAATTTACAAGCATGCGTAATCATTCCTTTTTAGATACTTACAAAAAACTGTGTATCAAATATGGTGATCATCAGGTTGTACGCCCTCGGGAATGCTCGCTAACGTTTATGAAGAATATGGAGGTACGTGTCTATATGTTGGGAATATATACACGTAATAAAGTGTTAGTAGTGTATCATTACTAAAACAAACATAAAATCAAAAATTCCCGCTCGCACGTACCTCGTCCTCCAACTCTATGAAGTTGGTTTGCATCCGATGGAAATATGCAGCATCAACTGACTCCAGCACGTCAACATCATGTCTAAATTAATTTTCCATTATCTACACAATTATTTAATTGAACAAAAAAAAACCCATCACCTGAATATAATTTTTTTTTTTACTTACCATTCCCAGTTTATGTTCTTTTTGAAGGCTTGGTAAGTCTTCAATTGGTCACCATCCACCAGTCTGTGAGAATCAAAAACGTGGTCCGTAGGATGAAGTATTACCCTTACCCTCTTCTACTGATAAAGATCTATGTACGGGCTAAGCAATTGCCAACCACTCTTCAGTACGTGCCTCCCCAGCTGAACTCCCCCCGCTAGGGTGTGCTGCGATGAGAAGCTCTGTCCTCTCTGTGGTTGGATCGATGTAGGGGTGGAAGAGGGATGGACAAGTTTCGATCAATCAATGGGGGAGGTAGAGGGGGCGGCTGCTGCTCGATCGGAGGGGGCAACTGTAGTTCGATTAATGTGGGAGATGGTGGGGGCGGCTGTCACTCGATCGATGGTGGAGGTAGAGAGGGTGGCTGCTGCTCGATCAAAAGGGGCAGCCGCCGCTCGATCGAAAGGGGAGACTATCGCTTGCTCGATCGATAGAGGAACTGGAGGGGGCTGTTGTTGCTCGATCGAAGGGTACAGCTACCGCTTGATTGATGGGAGGTCTGACAAAACTATTGTACCGTCTATACGTTTAACAGACCCTCTATCTTCTGTAAGTTGTTGAGACTTACTCTCCGGAACTGCCCTCTGGCATGTGGATCCTTCCGATGTCCACTAGTCCTGGCTGTGCCTCCGATATACCCAAATGTCCTGTCTTCTGGAGTAAAGTCTGGATCGGGACCAGGTGGACAATCCCGGTGTGTATGTGTCCTAAAGCCCTAAAGCCCCCTATCAATACGAGCAACTCTTGATGCTGCTGCTGTTGATCCTTCTCGCTCTTCTGGATCATATCTAGCAACTCCCGATGCTTCAGCTGTCGATTGTCTGCACTCTTCCTGAGAGCTTCATAAAACTCGTTGAACTGATGTTCCTATGGGGCCTGAAATCATGTCAACATTGTTTGTACTAAACCAATCAACATGTCGCGTTAATAAAAATAAAACTATCATCTCAACTTACCTCCCCATCATGTCTAATGCCTGCACGGAATCCCCTCTAGATGCAGTAGGCCTGGGGTGGTAAACAGAACCCTTCTATGCCTCACTCATCGAGGAGACGGTTCAGATCCCTCAGTGTCCATGGCACTGAAACCCGGACCAGATGGGTCAGAAGCCTCCGTCTCATTATGCCTCCTACCTCCACCCTCCTCCTCAAAACCCTCTCTACTGCTCCCACCAATGGTAGTCTAATTAGAGACAGTCGAAAGATGAACCATGTCTTTCTCTATATACTGGCTCCCCCCTCGCTAAGGCCTGCGAAGCATGATGCCTCCGTCTCAGCTGCTATGGGTAAGATTTCCTTCCTCACAAACATTTGAAATCTTAGTTAGAGGAATGCCATTGTAATCATAGTAACATATATAACGATTAACAAATTAAATAAATACACTAGCACTGAAAATCTTGGCTAGCTTATCCCCTTAGGTTGTTTGGTCAACACCCACTTCAACATACAAGGAGAAAGCTCTATAACTCGTCAAACGCTTAACTGGACGCCTAGTTCAGGGATCACCTCGAAAACAAATATCTGCATCAAAGATAAGTATGATTAGAATCCAAAAAGCTAGGCAACGAAATATAAAGTATATGTTGTAATTCAAAGTTCTTACCAAGAGGGTATGCGATAGACCATAAATGTTGTACCCCTCCACGGTATGTACAACAGCGCCCTGTGACTGCTGGCGTCTCTCCTCACATCGCTGGGGTAATACATGTTTGAATGATAAAATAGAATGCTTATAGTCATGGGCACCCCACGGGAACGCATTGAAGGCATTGAGGTCCTCTGCCAACCGAAACTACCAAACTGGAATCTTGAATCTCTCGTCCACCCTCATCAGTATCCAGTTTAGCATGTAGATGTGACACAGCTTCACAGCATCGTATGCCTCCTGAAACTCTCTGACGGTAAGAACAACCCTCAACTCCTCTAACGATAACTCATCGGCTCTAGGAAAGCACCGTTGATGTATGCCATTCTCCATTTCAGCATACAGGCTCGTGTCCGGTATGACTCCAAAAAGTAATCCAGTGATGAGGTAAAATTCCACCTTCGAAAACCACACTACATGGTTCCCTAATAAGAACCGTATCTCATCTGTTGGCCCGTCATGGTCCAACTCTCGCAACAGCAACCGATGGATAACACTACCCGAAAACTTCATTTCCCAATGCATCAACATGAAATGCCCGAAATAGGACGCCATGAACAAACACTGATCTCCAACAATAAAATATTTAGGGACCCGATTCAGTGCATCGTCTATACGGGTGAGGGATTCAAAATGGCGTGTCGAGTCAAATTTCCTTTGAACCAATCTCCGTCTGGAGTTTTAAGAAAATCCTTCAACCTACTCCTCATCTGCAATGTCATAGAAACAATACATAAGTAAACTGGAAAATCTCGGTTCTATAAAATATATTCTACATCCTTTGATAATATTCTTGATCCTTTGATAATATTCTCGATCGTTTGAAAAAATTTCTCGATCCTTTGTTAAAATTAAATTGTTGATCCTTTGAAAAATTTCTACATCCTTTGAAATATATTCTCGATTCTTTTAAAAAATCTCCACCCTTTGAATAATTGTCTCGATCATTTGAATAATTGTCTCGATCATTTGAAAAATTCTTGATCATTTGAAAAATTCTCGATCGATTAAAAAATTATTCTCGATCGTTTGAAATATATTCTCGATCCCTTTTAAAAATCTCGATCATTTGAAAAAATTCTCGATCGTTTGAAAAATAATCTCGATCCCTTTAACAAATTCTCGATCCCTTCAAAATTATTCTCGATACTTTGAAAAATTATCGATCCTTTGACAAATATGCTTGATTCTTTAAAAAATTTCCTCGATTATTGAAAGATTTCCTCGATTCTTTATAAAAAAACTTCGATCTTGTTCCAACAAATCTCAATTTCGCTTAAAAATTTCTCGATTTAATTTTTTTTCAAAATAAATAATCCTCAATACCTAGAATTTCATCCTCCTTATCACATATTCAACCTCATTTAAAACCCTAACCTAAACCACAACCATTCTCATAACTCTTCTTCAATCATAATCTACAATTTCAATCAACAAAACACAAGTTTAACATGCAATGACAAGTTATCAATGATAGAATCGAGAAAAAAAAAAAACAAACTGAACTTACCTTTGTCAATTGTAAAAACTTTGATGTATTCTAGTTCCGGTCACTTCGCTGTCGATTTTGTTGCCGTCGATTAGCTTTCTGTCGTTCTCTTTCTCACTTCATCTTTTTTCACACTTAGAAAATGATAATTTTCTCTCTTTTTCAACAATTCAGGGTATTTTTGTCCGATAACGTTAAATGGTGCCTTTAAACATATATTAGTAAAGTGGAGATATTTGCACTACACCTCCCCCCTTCTCTCCCAAATAGTACCATTAATTTTTCGAACCCTTACCTCGTAATATGTCCAATTACAAAATTTTCTCATTTGTGAACCTGATACATACAATATATTAGTTGTGTGTATGATGTTAGCACACGTATCCTTCTTTTTCCCTATTTATTTATTTATTTATTTTATTATCGTGTATAGAAGAAAAAAAAATAAAAACATAAACATAAAAAAATAGTTTTCATATACCAAAAAAAAAAAAGATTTAAGGGTGCGTTTGACACGGAGATGTGACAGAACAAGGTGGGACTGGATTGGACTGGACTGGACTGGACTGGACTGGACATGTTATTCTATATTGTGTTTGAAAGATCTAGACATAACAGTAAACCGTACTGTTATACGTTTGGTATGGCTGAGACAAGATAAAACAAGAGGTTTAAATGACCAAAGTACCCATCTTATATATATATATATATATATATATATATATATATATATATATAACAACATAAACTATAATATTATATATTATTATATAATAATATTAAATAATATTATGTATATATATATATATTATTTGATATTATTATATATTAATAAAGAATATTACATGTATATATGATATTATTATATATAATAATATATATATATATATATGATATATAATATTAAATATTAGTATATTTATATATATTATAATGTATAATATATATATGATATAATAAGCATTATTATTATTATTTGTTAATAGTAAAATTTGGCTAGGGTTCAAAGAGAAATTTTCCACCATCCTAACCTGACTCAAAGCCCAAATTTGACATCCATGAGACCCCGGGCGGACGATAAAACTATCCCACAGAAGCAAAGAGGGATAGTCGGGCTTCAGAACTATCAGGGATGAAGCTAGGCATGACCAGGTCGAGCCCTCACGCGAACACTTGAATCTGGGCTTCTCGAGACAACCTGTCCAGGACCCTCGGTCCCTGGGGTCGGGCTCCAAAACCACCCTGTGAAAGCACTCGAAGAAGCCCGACAAGTAAAGCAAGCCCCCTTCGGGTTAAGGCTTTCAGAGGTCAATCTTTATTTATAGCCTTAACAGGAAGCCCACCAACCTCTCCAAGAGCCCGCTGTTCCCTCCATGATATGTGGAGGAAGAGGGCCTCTCGGTGAATCAGATCCATGCTACCTCCCAGGAATGTCTACAAGAACGTCCATCCCAAGTTTTTGAGAACATAACCAAAGCATGGATCTACCTCGCTCTAGGAGACAACGAGCAGCTAACTCGGTGACCTCCATGAAGAATCATGCCTTGAGCACACACATGATCATATCTATGTAATAACCAACATTAATTTTGTGTACGTGTAAGACAAGAGTTTGTTTTCAAAGAGGAAACAAACTTATCTCCACCAACGACAAATTCGTTATTTACTCGAAGTCAACGACTTTCAAATAAAGGATCCCACCCGGTAAGGAGGGAGTAGGTTCAGAGAATCAAGGCGGGAGATACATCCGTTCAAAGTGCTTCGACCATATATAAATATACCTAAACATTCCTACGGATGGGGATGATAAGAAGAAGAAGAAGAACAATAACAAGGAAGAGGCAGAAATAGAGTAAAACAGAGAGAGAATTACGTCGGGCCTAAATTCTGTGATCATAATACGACTATCGTCATATCTACTATTCGACAAGCACGGAGTTGCCACCTTCCTATATACTAGAGAGATTATGAGTGTATATGAGAGATTCCTGTGTATCACACGTGTTCTATAATAAAGCTCCCATTTGTTATGGTTATTTAAACATTCGTTTCAATATAAGCAGGTCAGGTATTAAAGGTACAGATCCCGGGCACTACCTCCGTGGTAGTGGTCGAGGGTGTTAGCTGGAATTTCTTATATTGAGTAAATTTTATGTTAAAAATTTCTGGCGTCGTCTGTGGGAACTCCCACACCACCATCTTTATATTCACAAGTTTGTTGTTTTACAGGAGTCATGAGGCTTTGTCCCCCCCAAGGACAGCCAGGTGGATCGGAACAGCCCTCAGCAGCATCAACACGAAAGATCCCAATGAAAGGGAGGAAATCAGGGCTTTGTGGATAGGTCCTGGACCAGCCAGCCATTGTGTGGGCTTTGGATCCTCCTATGGAAAGCCAAGTCGAGCTTGACCAACAAGCGGTGGCCTTCGTAGAAAACGTTCCCCTTCGCTTGCTTGCTGAGGGTATTACTGTCATGCAGGCAAACTTCTGCAATCGAGGGTAACCAAGCAGGCTCGGGACTAGGCAACCAGCCTTTGATTGCCTGGGACCTACCCCTCTAGAGCCAGCTTGTAATAGAATAGGATTCCAGCCCTCGATTCGGGATAGGTTAGAGCCCATGCCCTCTGTTCCCAAAGCGTTGCCACGTTATCAACCCAGGCAAGTAAAGTCCGCGGCGGACGTCCTTCCCCGAGAGCGGGGAGAGTTTCTTCACCCAATAACTTTTAGGAGGGAAGCCCGAGCTATAGAGGAAGAAAGTCAGCAAAGCCCCCAGGCAGACCCCCTCCAAAGAATGGATCTGGTAGAGGTCGCCAGCTCGTTAGAGGGGTTTGACGGTAAGGAGACTGAGATCAACTCAAGGAAACCTGAGAGCAAACACCTGAGAGACCAGTTGGGAGAGCTTCAGAGAGAGGTCCAACAGATGAATAAGGGGAAATACAAGGGGGACAAGAAGAACCCTCTAAGTGAAATGAATGCTCTCTTCACTAGAAGAATCAAGGAAGCGGAGATCCAGCCAAAATTCAAAATACCGATTGACAGATTCTCCGGGACTGAGGATCCTTTGAGTCATTTGGAGAGCTTTGTTCAACAGATGGAAGTCCAGAACACGACCAGGGCCGTTATGTGTCGAATGTTTCCAACTACATTGAAGGATTACGCTAAGACCTGGTTTAGAAAGCTACCCGCTGGCAGTGTGGATTTCTTTATGAAGCTATCAACTGATTTCTGCTCGCAATTCCAGGGAGTTAAGCCCCGATTGAAGGATCCAATCCATCTACAGTACGTGATTTAAGAGAGAGGGGAAACCCTCTGAGCTTATGTTGAGCGCTTCTATAAGAAAGTCGTCCAGATAGGGGTCTTCACCTAGAAAGAAACCCTAGCAAACTTTAAAAGAAACCTGTGGGTAGGCAAGCTTTTCCGGTTTTTTGCCAAGAGATCCCCCGAGACCTACCCAGAAGCCTATGATCGGGCTTTGGAGTAGATTGAAGTCGACAAACAACTCATGGTCAAGATGGAACAGGACGATATGAGAGCCGTAAAGCGACAGAAGAAGGAAGCTCCCAAACTTGAGGAGGGTCAGAAAAGCCAGAACAAATCCGTCAATAAGTTGACGTATCGCTTCCCCATCTCTCAACCCATATCAGAAAGATATCTAGAAAAACAAACTCCTCCCGAGCTTCACCTCCTCCAAGGACAGTGGCCCTAATAGCTCGATATGGAAGAGGATATGATCGTTACACCCCCTTAAATGTATCCCGAGAAACAATCTATCTCACCATCCGGGACAAGGGGATGCTACAGAAGCCTGCACCTATGAAAGCCCCTGCCGATAAGAGAAAGTATTGTGACTTTCACGAAGACGTGGGGCATAACACTTTAGAATGCTACAACCTGTAAATTCAGATTGAGGCTTTGATAAGAGGGGAATGTTTGATAGAGTTCTTACAGCAAGTTAGGGATAACATTCGGACTGGAAGGAAAGTGCAAGCCGAGATTCGCGAACACGCTGAGAAGAAAAAAAGAGAGCAGGCGAATTTGATGCAAAAAATCCAGATAATACATACCATCAGCGGAGGGTCTACTCTGGTCGGGACCTCCAATAATTCCAGGAAAAATCGTGTAAGGAAAGTCCCTCGTATGGGCGAAGGGCGAGGTATCTTCAAGGTCGACTGGAGCCCAACCAACCCTTCTCGGCTATCACTGATCATTTTTACCGAAGCGGATGTTTACAACACCGTGCAGCCTCATGATGATCCCATGGTGATCACAGTACAGATTGCCAACTGTATAGTACACCAGGTGCTCGTCGACGTCCTGTTTAAAGACACATTGGAAAAACTGAACTTGAAATAGTGGTGCTACAATAGTTGCACTACCCTGCTGTATGGGTTTACTGGGGACTCAATCATACCAGTGGGATCAAAAATCCTACCAGTGATCATTGGAACCACACCTCTCTAGTAGAATATTATGACGGACTTCGTGGTTATGGATACCCCGTCGGCCTACAATGCAATATTAGGAAGGCCATTTTTATCATCTTTGAAAGTGGTCATATCCGTCTACCACAACACCCTGAAGTTCCCAGTAGGGGACAAGGTGGAGGAAGTTCGGGGTGAGCAGTAAGCAGCCCAGAGATGCTATGCAGCGGCTGCCAACCTGACAGCTTTAGAAAAAACAACTTGCCCAGGTAACAACGATCCAGGATAGGGCAATACCTGTATTGACCTTGGAAGATGTAGGGCCCACAAATCACCCCAAGGATGACCCCGTGGTGCTAGACAAGGAGGAGCAGATAAAGGAATGGGCCAGCGGCCATCCAGTGGATAAGCTAGAAGAGATTCCCATCCTAATGGGAGATCCCTAGAAGGTCATCAAAGTCAGAGCCACCCTTGAGCCAGGAGTAAATGAAGGCTTTATCGGGCTCCTCAAATAGTTTGATGACATTTTTGCTTTGAGTCACGACGAGATGCCTGGGATCTCGATGACTTTGGCTACTCACCGATTGGTAGTAGATCCGACCTTTAAGCCCATCAAACAAAAAAGGTATCACTTTAATGCTGAAAAAAACACTATAGTTCAGGGAGAAGTAGACAAACTGACCTAAGCGGGCTTCATCAGAGAAACACGCTACCCCTAGTGGATCGCTAACGTAGTCATGGTCACAAATGCAAAGGGAAGTGGCGCATGTGCGTCGATTATATCGACCTAAACTGGGCATGCTCGAAAGACAGTTTTCCTCTACCAAAAATTGATCAGTTAGTTGAATCCACCTTCAGAAAAGAGCTCATAATCCTTATGGATTCATTTTTAGGGTATAATCAAATTATGATGCATCCCCGCCATCCAGGAAAAGACCAGTTTCATCACCGAACGGGGTCTGTATTGCAACATGCCTTTCGGGCTAAAGAACGTAGGAGCTACGTACCAACGGTTAGTCTATCGGCTGTTCAAGCCCGAAATTGGAAGATCAATGGAGGTATACATCGATGACATGATCACCAAGTCATCAACCTCTGAAGGCCATCTGGGCGACCTTCGCAGAATCAACACGATCCTAAGGGAGAACCAGATGAGATTGAACCCTTCCAAATGCGTCTTTGGGGTGACTGCGGGGAAGTTTCTAGGCTTCATGGTCCATGAGAGAGGCATAGAGGCTAACCCGAAAAAGATCAAAGCTATCCTAGATTTATAGTCCCCTACAACACTTAAACAGGTTCAAGTCTTGACTGGGCAGGTAGCAGCGCTCAACAGGTTCATTTCTCGATCCACCGACAAATGTCTCTTGTTCTTCAAAGCCATCAAGCAGGGAAGAAACATGAAATGAGACTAGGAGAGTGAACAAGCTTTTCAAGCCTTGAAGAAATATTTGTCAAGTCCTCCTCTACTGGTCAAACCAAGTCCTGGAGAAGAGCTACAAATCTACTTGGCTTTTTCAGAGACTGCAATAAGTGGGGCCCTGGTAAAAGAATGTGGAGATAGGGTCCATGGACCTATCTACTACGTGAGTCATGCTCTAACCAAATCAGAGAGGAATTACACCCTTGGTAACCTCGGTGAGGAAGCTCCGGCTCTACTTCCAATCTCACTTCATAGCAGTAGTGACAGACCAACCCTTCTGTCAATTCTTATAAAGGCCAGATGTATCCGGAAGGTTGGTTTTATGGGCCCTGGAGCTTACTCAATTTGATTTAAGGTATAATCTTAGGACCACAATTAAAGTCCAGGCTTTGGCGGACTCCATAGTAGAGCTCTCAATGCCCCCATACGAAGCGACCTCCATAGCGACAAGCATAGCCCCCGAGATGATTTCAGAATCTGACAGCTGGTCGGAAGGTTACAAATCATAGATCCTCTACATAGATGGAGCGTCTGGGCAAGTCGAGGGAGGAGCGAGCATAGTTCTAATCGACCTAGAAGGGACTGAGTGCTGCCACTATTTCAGATTTGAATTTAAAGCCACTAACAATGAGGTAGAGTATGAAGCCCTCTTAGCCGGAATAAGGGCAGCCGCAGAGCTCGGGGTCGATTACCTGCAGGTCAAGAGTGACTCGATACTCATAGTTAACCAAGTCTCTGGGGAATATCAGGCAAAAAGGGATAACATGATCTCCCACATGAAGCTAGTTCAATATCTTAAGAGCAAGTTTAAAGGATTTAAGATTGAGCAGGTACCTTGGCAACAGAATCATCGAGCTGACGTCCTAGCCAAGATAGCTGCAAATGGTGGACAAACCTTACCCCAAGGGGTCCCTCTTCAAGTGATCCCTCTATTCAGCGCAGTGGCAGGTAAGGAGACTTATACCCTGGATCAGTAGCCATGCTGGATGGACTCAATAGTGAATTATCTACAAGAAGAGAAACTTCCCGGGGATTCTGACCCAGCTAGAAAAATCAAAAGGCTCTCAATCCGATATTGTTTGGTGGATGGATACTTAGACAGGAGCGGAAGATCTCTTCCCTCGCTCTGATTTTTACACCCTGAAGATGCCAAATGGGCGTTAAGGGAGGTTCACTCAGGGGAATTCGGGAACCAAATTGGTGGGGAGGCCTTGGCATATCAAGTGCTTCACATGGGGTATTATTGGCCAACCATTCATCAATATGCAAAGAACTTAGTACAATCCTGTGAAACATGCTAGAAGACTGCAAACTTGAGTCACCTCCCACCGGAGCGATTGTCCTCTATTAGCTAGCCTTACACCTTTGCTATGTAGGGTGTCGACTTGATAGGACCGCTTCCTACTGCTCCTGGTCAAGTCAAGCATGTTATCGTGGCAATTGACTATTTCACAAGATGCGTCGAAGCCGGACTGGTCTCCCAGATATCAAAAGAAAATATAACGAGATTCATCAAAAACAATATAGTTTACAGGTTCGGGACCCTTCTAGTCATTATTGGTGACCTCGGTAAGCAGTTTGATAATGCCCGGTTCAAGGATTTTTGTGAGGGCTTGGGAGTCGATCTTAGATTTGCTTCAGTAGCCTACCCCCAAACTAATGGTTTGGTGGAATCCACTAATAAAACAATTAAGAGGCTGTTCAAGAAGAAACTGTAGCAGAAGAAAGGTAGATGAACAGAGGTCCTTCCCGAGGTCCTCTGGGCTTACCGTATCATGATAAGAATGACCATCGGGGAAAAACCTTATTCTCTAGCCTTCAGGGTTGAAGCAGTTCTTCCCATCGAGCTCAAACTGATATCCTTTAGAGTCCAACATTTTAAACCGAAGAGCAATAAGGGTAAGCTCCAAGCTAGTTTGGATCTTTTGGAGGAAAAACAAGATCGAGTAACTGAGAAGGTAGCAATTTACCAGAGCATGATTGCTAGGTACTTTAACAGGAAGGTTAAAGCCTTAAACTTTAAAGTGGGAGCCTTAAACTTTAAAGTGGGAGACATAGTTCTCAGGAAAGTGACGTTGAATACCAAGAAGAGGTTAGATGGGGTCCTAGGGCCCAACTGGGAAGGACCTTACTTAGTCAAAGTGATGGTCCGCAACGGGGCATACAAGCTCGAGGACATGAATGGCCGACTAATCGATCATACTTGGAATGCATATCACTTGAGAAAATTCTACCCCTGAAGAGGGGACTCATGAGCAGGCTACCTCCATTTAGTTTTTAATCTCCAGCAATAATGTACTCCTTTCTTTTTATCAATAAAGTCTGTTCTTTCTCCATCTTTAACTATGTTCTACAATGGTTTGGGTATACATGGGAAACTCGACATTATTATCCAAAGACCAAGGATTAGCTGGGGAAGCTCTTTCGCTATTCCTGATGTCTCGGTCGGGCACTACCCCCCACCAAGAACGGTCTGAGTGTAAGAGCATAGTTGCCATCCAGATCTCAAGACCAGAAAATAGCTAGACAACCCTCTTGATGCCTTGGTCGGGCTACCACCCCCAATGAGGGTCTGAGTGTAAGAGCATAGCTGCCATCCAGATCGCAAGACCAAGAAATAGCTAGACAACCCTCCTAATGCTTTGGTCGGACTACCACCCCCAAGAGGGGTCTGAGTGTAAGAGCATAGCTGCCATCCAGATCTCAAGACCAAGAAATAGCTAGATAGCCCTCCTGATGCCTTGGTCGGGCTACAACCCCCATGAAGGATATGAAGGGCATAGTTGTCATCCAGATCTCGAGACCAGGAAATAGCTAGATAGCCCTCCTAATATCTTGGTCGGGTTATAAGCCCCAAGAAGGACTCGAGTTTAAGAGCGCGGTAGCCATCCCGATCTCCAGCCCAAGAAAGGGCCAGATAGTTCTCTTTGATACCTCTTTTGGGCCATAACTCTCTGAAGAGGCTTGAGGATGTAGGGCTCTCTTACTTAGACTCTAATGTCCAAATTTTTATTGGTTGCTCATTCTCCGTGTACATGTGGTTGCTTACTGTGATAGGTGCGGACTGAACTACGACCAAACAAGGGGACTATTCACTGAAGTTATTGAGCTACAAGTCTCTGTCGAGTCGGACAGCCTGAGCTAGCTATCTGCTTTCACACTTAAGCAATGTTCCTATCTTGTTACTTTTCCCAAGCTAAGTCAGGTTGCTATGGAGACTGAACCTAGATGGAGATCAGAAATGAAGCAAGTACAAGCAAGTCAAAATTTGAACCAGGTATAAAAGCTAAATTTCATTAATGAATTGGGGAGCCTATCCTCCGGTAAGGCTACAGCAATTGAACAGAGAGCCCTGCCCCTGGTTCTAGGCTATAAAAAAAAGTATGATGATGATGATCAAGCATGAGCAAAGATGGGATGCCCACCCCCCTCTTTCCGGGCATTCATAGCAAGTTACAAAAGGATGGATTCAAACTTCTGCATCCTCATGATTTCCTTAAGCTTCCACTTTCTCAGGATGAACCTCGCCCCCTGCTCCTCTTTCTGGTGGTCTCTCATCATGGTTTGCCGTCTCTGCCACCTCTCTCTAAGGATGCCCCTCAATTGTCCGTTGCTCAGCTGGATCCTCCTTTAAGACCTCATTGACCACCGCTATGACCTCAAGTGGTATGACATCATCAAGAAGATTGGCTGTTGACTCTGGAATGACCTCTCCTCTTTCTGGCTCTATGGGTTAAACCCCCCTCGAAGATTCTCTAGGACCTGACGCATGGAAGGTCGGAACAAGAGGAGGTAGATCCGATATTTCAGGCTGTTTCCCAACTCCGTCTCCAATAGAAAGACCCGCTTCGTCATTGTTGGGGAGAGACATCTTTGCAACCCAAGACATGATGTATTCTCTATCCCAGCCGGTGATGCTGGAGAGGTCAAAGGGAATGGGGAGGGCTTTCATGACCTGGAAGGAGGCTTAGAAATACCCTTCACTGAAAGAAGCTTCCACCTCAGCCTGAAGCTTGGCAATGCGGGCCTGTAGAGCTTTGTTTCAAGCATCCAGTGCCTTTGCTTATTCCTTCCAATCATCTCGCTGGCTGACTCGTCGCTTAGACCAAAGAGTTTCTTGATCAAAGGATCGCTTCAGCCTCTCGTGGTTGCATTGAAGCTTAGCTAGCTGTGTTTCCATTCCCTTCTGGCTTGAAGTTATCTCCTGGACCAACGATTGAGCCTGCACCATCAATCCCATGGCTCGTTCAGCCTCAGATTTAGTCCTAGCTGCCCAATCTAGAAGAAAGGATACCTATTGACCCATTGCTACTTTATACTTGAAAGCTTGCAAAGTACGAAACAAAGGTTAGAGAGCGATCGAAGCTCGCATTCATAGAAAATAGAGGCGATGACTATCTCAGCAAGAAGGGCAGACCCCTCGGTAACCAGAATGTCCACAAGCATGGAAGCCATCCTAGAAAGTCTGCCACCCAGGCAAGAAGTAACCAACTGCTTCAAAACTTTGTCCTGACCAACTGAGCCCGGTTGACGGTGGGGACGAGTAGGGGGAATTTCAAGAATACCAGCCTCGAGATCCTCTGAAGCCTGATCTGGTGGGGGCATATGTAGGTGAAAATACAATCACGGTTAAATGCTCAAGACTAACCTAGAGGGAGGGGGGGTGAATAGGTTAGACACATTTTTCGACTCCCTTAGAAACAAACAAAAGTTTGTCCCTCTAGATTGCTTGTATCACAATATATATATTAATTAAAGACAATTAATCAATATATAAACACAAGTAAAGTGTGATACAAACAAGTAATTGTTACACATACACAATCAATATTATAAAGAGGAAGTCAACATACATAAAGAGTTCTATCCACAATACAAATTTTAGAGAGATAGGGATGGAGAAAAGTTGACACAAGATATAACGTGGTAAACCTCCGAAGAGGAAACATCCACAGGCTAGTAGCCACCGGCAAACAAAATCCACTAGTAGATAAGACAAGTACAATCTCACAAGTGACCTCTTCACCTAGAAACTACCCTCCTATCCTACTCTAGAAGATGCCGCTCTATGCTTAACAATCCGAGGCTTCACACTTCTTGTTAAGACTTCCTTGCTCACCTTATCTGGAACTTCACAACCCAAGGCAAGACTTCTTGCTCAACTATCTGAGTCCTCCAGACTCTAGTCAAGACTTCCTTGCTCACCTATCCGAGTTCTCCCAACTCTAGGCAAGACTTCTTGCTCGACTATCCAAGGCTTCACACCTCTAGCCAAGACTTCCTTGCTCGACAATCCGAGGTTTCACACCTCTTTCCAAGACTTCTTGCTCAACACCATAGGTCTCACACCTATTGTCAAGACTTCCTTCTCACAAGGCATCTTGGTGATCATGAATGCAAAACGCAAACAAGCACGCAACATAGAATGCTATGATCAACACATACTATGGAAAATACTAGACATGAGCATGAATACACAAATCACATATAGTCTAGTTAATCATGCATGTGAAATCAATCTAGATTATGTAAGATATGTTCGATATTAATCACAAACTAGATTCATGCATATATCTAAACTTGAATCACAAGATATGATAAAAAAATCACAAGATCAAGCTTAAATCACAAAAACCTAAAACATGCTAAAATCATATGACTATGTCAATTAGATTTAAGCAAAAGTTCTAGAGTTTATTCCTAATCATAGATTCAACAAATCACATGAATAGCTTAAAAGAACATAAGCACATGTATTATGTGAGAAATTCGGCCAAGAGAGCCTAATACATGTGAGGAACTATTTTTCACAAAATCAATCAATCAAAGATCACAAAATAGTCCTAGAATCAAAGCTAGCACAATACAATCCCAAACATGTGATAACATAGGCAAAATAAAAACCTAACTCAACCTGTATGATTTCAATTGAAATTCAATCTAGCTTTGAAAGTATTTAAAACATAAATCAAAACACTCACAATATACAAATATATGTAGAAGAAGAAAACCCAAGGCAATTGACCGATTTTTAAAAGAAAACCTTGAGAGAAAATCAATACCTTAATTGATTTAGGTGTAGTCCCATTTTTGTATGATTATACACCAAGAACAGTAGCAAAACTAACTCAAACCTTCAGAGAAAAGATGGAGGATGAATAGATGAACACTCTTAACTTCAAATCACTCAAATCGAAGTTTAAATGAAGAAGTTATGGCATTTGGAAGGTGAGAAAATTTTGAGAGAAAATTTCTGCACACTTGTTTTGAATTTCTTCTTAGAATGAAATGTGAGAGGGAAAACGTTTATAAAGGAGTGGGAAACTTGAGCATGTGAAATGACCAAGAGGGGAAAAGAGAAGCCAAGCAAGCTTGCTGCCTGAGATGGCATGTG
Organism: Dipteronia dyeriana; assembly: GCA_032871835.1. NCBI lineage: Eukaryota > Viridiplantae > Streptophyta > Magnoliopsida > Sapindales > Sapindaceae > Dipteronia > Dipteronia dyeriana. The sequence goes on from CM065302.1 coordinate 6,227,511, forward strand.
GGCATCTCGGGGCAGCAAGCCTTCTGTCCCGAGATGGCCACGCACCATCTCGGGAAAGAAGACAATGCTTGCTTTTTTCTTCTTCGACCTTTCCTCCCGTTCTTCGACCGTTCTCTGGCCTTCAAACTTGGAATTCAAATCCGTTTGTGGATTACAAACCGTAACTATCACACGGACATGGAAATATAAGATACTCAACCCATAAAATAATAATTCAACTCGATATACAAAGACAAAGACAATGTATGAAACATGAGTTGAAAGTGTAGTATCTTTTGACTTAGAACTTGAAATCAATAGTATGAGTAACCGAAATGACCGGAACTCAATCAAGAATGATTTAAGACTAAATCCAAGTTCAATATCCATGCTATACAAACATATACACACACAAACATAATTCACACTAGAATGCAAACTATATAGAGATAGTCTCCAATCATGCATATTCCAAAACATGTTATTTCCATACCAATGCATGAGCATTCATCTTCAAGTGTGTGAATGTGTTATACATGGTGCACAATGATGCAGGGACACATATGAATGAATTGTATGTGTGTACCTATAATGGTGCACAACGATACAGAGACACAAATGTATGATATGTGTGTGTGCCAAAGCCTTATAAGAGAAAGATAAAGTCTTAGTATACCTTTGTAGAACCAAATTGCATCCTTTCTCTTTGAAGACTTAGAACTTGCTTTGACTTGTTGTTTCTTCTTCCTTGAAGCTTGAATCATCATGAATCTAAACAACTAAATCATTACAAGTAAAACATCATTTTGATATGGAATTAATGCCAACACAAACTAAAACCTAACAATCTCCCCCTTTGGCAAATTCCATGTCAAAACACCTATACATTTACTACAAATATAAAAATGAAGATAGGTCACAAAAACACTCCCTCACATTACAATGAGTAAGATTCCTATAACTAATCTTCACCAAATCTTGAACTTCATCTTGATCTTCTCTTGAAGCAACTTACAAATCATCTCAAAGCACAATGCATGTACAAGAGAAAGACAACAAATGGCAACATATAAAATGGATAAGAATATACAATTAAGTCCACAAATACATGTATCTCCCCCTCAATACATGCCAAATACAAGAATTCTTAACCAAATCTTAAGATTAATTATTACAGACCATTGAAAGTTCAAAAGTTCATAAAAAACAACATAAAAAGGAAACCAAGTAACTAGTAACTCTTAACAACTCTTTCTCCCCCTTTTTGACATGAAATGATGCCAAAAGGTAGAAAACAAACCATGAGACTCAAATACTAGCTACTAGATCCACCAAAGAAAGATGTGTGTGTAGTTGACCTAACATAATGCTTGAGAGGTGGTCTTGAACTTGATGCAATACACTCATCCAACTCTTTTATTCTAGCATCTTGTTTTTCAACTATAGCACTAAGCTCATCAACCTTCTTCTTCAAATGTAAAGCCCAATCCAGAAGAATGTTTATGCTAATCACTTGACAATCAACTTGTGAACTACTAAATAGTCCAAAAGTATCACATGTCTTACCTTTATCCTTATATGACATGTATGACACATGTTTATCACTATACTTTTCCAAGGGTTATACCAACATATCATCTCCACTACTTTGAACACCACGAGCTAAACACAATGAAGTTATAAACCCCGGTAATGCAAGCTTCTTATCTCCTCTAGTTGAGAAAGCCGCATTGTCTAAGTAAAACATAAGCAAATCCCCAAGGTTTATAGGTTGATTGGTCACTAAGGCATATACTATTTTGATCTTGTCTTTTTTCAACTCAGTTGAATTCGAAGATCCAATAATAATTGTGTAAACAAAAAGATGTCAAAATGCACTTGCCTTAGTTAACTCATGTTGATTAATATATGCTCTACCTTTCCAGTCAAAAGAAGCATTGTCACATAGAGTTCTACCTATGATATTAAGATTCTTAATGATATCAACATCTAGAAAGTTTGAATCAATATCACTAGATAGCCCAAGAAACTTGTTGATGTTTACCGGGTTAACTTTAAACACGACACCCCTAATCTCCATCAAAGCATCCTATAAGGTGGAACTCTCTTTATATTCATGATAAAATTCTCTAACAATAGTGTCATTCACTATTCCTAGCATGCTCACCCAAGATTCCCAATTTCTATCCTTATTGCATTTAAGAACATAAGAATCTTTACATTTATCTAAGTCAATGTCTCTCTCTTGAAATATCTTTTTAGTTGCAAAGATCCCTAAATCAATTGATTTCCACTTCCGGTAACCTTAGTTCTTCCCATTTGTTCTTGTGAAATAAGATGCTATATACATACAAAAGTGAGTGAAAGATAAAACAAGCATATTAGTCACAAATATATAAACACAATGACATATAACTTAAGAATGAATCATCATGCAAGACAAATATAGTGAATAATATCTTACAAGTATCATTAAGTCAAAATATGTCAACATGTAACAAAATGAAGCATGTGAACATATCATATAAGAGAACAATGTCTAGCATACAGTGCTCCCCTTGATAAATGCTATAACTAAAATCAATGATAGCATAAGGTTCACAAAGATATTCACACAATCACACATTCAAGCAATTTGAAGAAAAATCAACAAAATAAGCTTCATATGCTAAAAGAGATACACAAAGATTTTTCAAGTTCTCTCATAATTCTTCAACAATTGCTAAGATATCATCATACTCATAAACAAAGTGTGTGTGTGAGAGATATGCTTCAAATATATATCAAGAAGTAGTTTGATAATCAACATGCAAACAATTTCCAACAACTATTTATCTTAAGCTTTTTCCATAAAAAGTCAAACCGATTATCATCCAGAATTTTTGCTTTTAAGAGAATAGATTTCGACATATAAACTTGTGTGTGCATGTGGATCGTCATCCCATTTCTGTTTTTCAACCTGAGCTCATTTGATTTTCAACTAAACTCTTTTTTAAGCCTTCCTCCTTTTCTTTTTAGGCTTTGAATCAAATAATTTTTTTTTATGAATTCCTTTCAACACTTCTTTGATTTTTATTTTTTTTTATTTATTTTTTATTTATTTTTACATAAACAAAAATTCACTTCATGAAGGCTTTCACTCATCACAATGGTGTAGCTCTTTCCAACATTGGGTAGCTTTCACAACCAATGTGTGTAGCCCTTTCTATGAAGGTGCTTGTTGAGTTCTATGTTATTCCCGAAGTAAAATGGGTACTAACCTTAGGTCATTTTAAATATACTTAAGCACAAAAACTTCAAGGTGTATTCAATGTTTACATATTAGTAAACTCAACCTACTAGCAAAACATATAAGGGAATCAATGTGCAATTTTAGAAAACCAAGATTTTATGGCTCATAAGCACATGATCTAAGAGCAATAAGTAGTGACTTATTCAAGATCATTACTTCTCTAATGAGTAGCTTTCAAAGAATATGAAGCTCATATTTTCAAAAGTAATGCCACTCAATATACTAAACACAAACAATCATCAAAGTTAAGATCAATGTGAACAATATCACTATTAGATCCTAAAATAGCAAATGTCAATGAGAACCATATGTATGCTATACAAAATTCTCTAATATGACATGCTATAAGATGTATGTCAAAAATTGAGTCAAAAGATGAATATCTAAGAGAACATGCATTAGAGTATAGAGATACCTTTTTGCACATTATATTCACCAAATATCATACTTCTGCCCTCTTTATGAGTACTCTTGCCTTGAAAGTCTTCATGACATCAAGTTGACGATGTTTCACAACAAGAGTATAAAAAGCATAATATCTCAACTCAATCAACACATATAACAAAAGAACTTCTCTAAAGTTAATCAACAAATTTTGACCATCATAACAAACATGATGTGAGATAACCAAGTTCATGTCAATACATGGAGTATTCAAAGCTAGCAAGCATGAATTCTCAACACAATTGATATATAGCCTCAAAGCTATCTCGCATGTGCTTCTTATACTAGTGATAAGAGCACTCACCCTTGAACCACTCGTTCTTGGGTGTACCTACATAAACATTTCCAATATCATCCTTGACAGCAATGTTAAATCTAGATTAAAGTCCTTCAATGACTTGATTAACAAGAATATCATTAACACATTCTTCCTTAACATTATCAACAAAAGCTTTGTCAAGTTGAACAAGATTAGAATTCTTTCTACTCCACATCTTCTTCTCATGCTTAGCAAAATTATCATGTTTCTCAATTTTCAAAGCCTTAGCATGTTCAAGTTGAAGTTAAATCTCCTTATCCCTAGATTTATTTCCTAATTTGCATTTTTCAATAAATTTATAACACATAGGCTTAATGTGACCTATTGTATTGCAATAATGGCATATTAGAATAAAAGATGAGCTTGTACCTTTTGGAGTTGAACTAGCTTCACTAGGAGTTTGCAAGGATACCTTGTTCTCCAACTTCTTCTTGGTTTTTGATATTTTCTTCTTGTGTGGTTTCTTATCATTTACGACTTCATCAAAATGTATAGAAAGTGGTGCTTCCAAGAGCTCCTCTTCAACTGCCAAGTCGTCTTCACCACTATGAGAGTTAACAAGATTCATAACACTAGACACACTAACCGAATCATTCACTAAGTCCTTGATAGCCTCCTTAGCCGTGTCTATCTCTTCCATCAATTCTTGTTCTCTCTTCCTCAAAGAAGATATCACAATATCCTTCTTAAGGTTTATCTTTTCAAGTTCTCTAAAATTCTTCACAATATCACATTTTTCACCAAGAAGTCTACGAGTAACAACCACAAAATTATCTAGTTGCTTCTTGATCAAATCATCCTTCTCAACTACTTCTCTTTGAGCATTATCTCTAGCTTCTTCAAGCTTTTCTATTTTGATCAACAACTCAAGATTAGTAGGAATGGAACTAGAGCTTCCATCATGATTTGCATCAAAGTTCTTGTTCAAAGATATTGTACTACTAGCATCTAGTGAAGACTGAGAAGCCGTTAGAGCTACAAAGTTACTCACCAACTCTTCATCACTTGAAGACTCACTACTAGAGCTCTCATTTTCACTAGAATTATCATCACTCCAAGTAGCCGCCAACACTTTTCCTTTCTTGTCTTTCTTAGATGTCTTCTTGGTGCACTCACTAGCAAAGTGACCAAAACCTTGACAATTATAGCATTGAACCTCTTTCTTGTTCATGGCTTGACTATTCTTCACAATCCTTGGAGATGATGTTCTCTTGACTCCTTTTTCCTTAGAAGACTTGCCTTTAGGCTTGGCATTCTTTTTTAGAAACTTTTTGAACCTTCTAACCAAGAGTGCCATTTCTTCATTTTAATCATCACTCTCCTCCTCAATGGCATTGAGAGCAATTCCCTTACTCTTGATCTTTGGCTTCAAGCACATCTCATCAGTTTGGAGAGACCTAAGCAAATCATCGATATTCATACTATCTACATCCTTGCTTTCCTCAATGGTCGTCACTTTTGATTTGAATCTCTTAGGAAGAGACTTAAGGATTTTCCAATTTAAACGCTCTTTTGAGATAGTTACTCCAAGTGCTTGGCATTGGTTAGCAATATTAAGAAGCCAGAATTGGAAGTCTTCAAACTTTTCTTCCTCACCCATAATTAAACCATCAAATTGTGATGCTCACATTTGAAGCCTTGATTTCTTCACCGCTAAGGTTCCTTCATTAGTAACTTCGAGAGTATCCCAAGATTCCTTTACGGATTCAAGATTTTGAATGTAGGAGAATGATTGCCCATCAACTCCTCCAAAGATGGCATTCATAGCACGATGGTGCCATTTAGCAACCTCAAACTCATTCGTTGTCCATTCACTCATTGGCTTGAGTATCATGGTTCCATCCCCAAAACCTTGGTAGGAGGACTATAACCTTCTTCAACTACCATCCAAGCCCTTTCATCAATAGAGCGAATGTAGGCTTTCATCCTCAACTTCCAATACCCATGACTATTGCCACGAAGTAATGGTGGACTAGTATTTGAGGCTTCTTCCGCCATTAAATCATCTTGTAAACCCATGACTTCAAACGCCTTGTAAAAACCGTGAAAGTATCACCCCCAGACTCATACTAAGTGCAATCTAGTGTCCTGCTCTGATACCAATTGAAAATACAATCATGGTTAAATGCTCAAGACTAACCTAGAGGGGGGGGGGGGGGGGTGAATAGGTTAGACACCTTTTCGACTCCCTTAGAAACAAAAAAAAAGTTTGTCCCTCTAGATTGCTTGTATCACAATATATATATTAATTAAAGACAATTAATCAATATATAAACACAAGTAAAGTTTGATACAAACAAGTAATTATTACACATACATAATCAATATTATAAAGAGGAAGTCAACAAACATAAAGAGTTCTATCCACAATACAAATTTTAAAGAGATAGGGATGGAGAAAAGTTGACACAAGAAATAACGCGGTAAACCTCTGAAGAGGAAACATCCATGGGCTAGCAGCCACCGGCAAACAAAATCCACTAGTAGATAAGACAAGTAAAATCTCTCAAGTGACCTCTTCACCTAGAAACTACCCTCCTATCCTACTCTAGAAGATGCCGCCCTATGCTCAACAATCCGAGGCTTCACACCTCTTGTCAAGACTTCATTGCTCACCTTATTCTGATCTTCACAACCCAAGGCAAGACTTCTTGTTCAACTATCCAAGTCCTCCCGACTCTAGTCAAGACTTTCTTGATCACCTATCCGAGTTCTCCCAACTCAAGGCAAGACTTCTTGCTCGACAATCCAAGGCTTCACACCTCTAGCCAAGATTTCCTTGCTCGACAATCCGAGGCTTCACACCTCTTGCCAAGACTTCTTGCTCAACACCATAGGTCTCACACCTATTGTCAAGACTTCTTTCTCATAAGGCATCTAGGTGATCATGAATGTAAAACACAAACAAGCACGCAACATAGAATGCTATGATCAACACATCCTATGGAAAATACTAGACATGAGCATGAATGCACAAATCACATATAGTCTAGTTCATCATGCATGAGTAGTCAATCTAGTTTACATAAGATATGATCAACATTAATCACAAACTAGATTCATGCATATATCTAAACTTCAATCACAAGATATGATCAACAAATCATAAGATCAAGTTTAAATCACAAAAATCTAAAACATGCTAAAATCATATGACAATGTCAAATAGATCTAAGCATAAGTTCTAGAGCATATTCCTAATCATAGATTCAACAAATCACATGAATAGCTCAAAAGAACATAAGCACATGTATTATGTGAGAATTTTGGCCAAGAGAGCCTAATACATGTGATAACTATTTTTCTCAAAATTAATCAATCAAAGATCACAAAATAGTCCTAGAATCAAAGCTAGCACAATACAATCCCAAACATGTGATAACATAGGCAAAACAGAGAGAGTCGGGCCGAAATTCTGTGATCAGAATACGACTATCGTCATATCTACTATTCGACAAGCACGGAGTTACCACCTTCCTATGTACTTGAGAGATTTTGAGTGTATATGAGATATTCTTGTATATCACAAGTGTTCTATAATAAAGCTCCCATTTGTTAGGGTCATTTAAACATTCGTTTCAATCTAAGCAGGTCAGGTATCAAAGCTACTGACCCCGGCCACCACCTACGTGGTAGTGGTCTCGAGGGTCTTTGGTGAAATTTCTCATCTTGAGCAAATTTCCCGTTAACATTATTATTATTATTATTATTATTATTATTATTATTATTATTATTATTATTATTATTATTATATATAAAAGATATATATATATATATAATAATAAAGATTACTACATGTACAATAAATATTATATATATATATATATATTATTGTATAGGTAATAATATTATTATATACATAATATATATATTATGTGTTAATATATATATATATATAATATAATATATATATATTTATATTTATATTATATATATATATTATAATAATATATATTATATATATAATATATAATATATTTATGTTAAATATATATATTAATAATGCATATTAATATATATATATATATATGTATTATAATAATAATATTATATATGTATTATAATAATAATATTATATACATATTATATTTAATAGTATATATATAAAATATAATTTATTGGACATGATTGTAATTGTTTGAAAATTTAAAGGGCAAATTGATCTTTTTGACACTTATCCCATGTCATGGGACAAGTTGTTCTAGGGTCTTAGGTGGGGCAACTTTTTTTGATTTTTGTTTTACCTTGTCTCGTCATGTCCCATGCTAAGGACGCGCCAATTATGAGACAAGAACAAACTGACCCACGTTGTATTGTACTGTCCCGCGTACCAAATGCACCCTTAGAGAACTAAATTTCTTAGTAGTTTACAACTCTTTTGAATGAAAGATAGATCTGTCTACAATTGATTGCAAAATGCATAATACGCTGAACAAGACTTAACACAAACTGTCAAGAGAACAAAATGGAGGTGTTTTACCCAGCCTCCAAGTAATCACAAGTCTCTGTTCCCCGAGCAAAGTATTTACAAGTGAAAGGAAGGCGATGGGGGAGGAAAGCCGAGATCGTTATTTCGTATAGTGAGTCAAGCTCAATTCCATATCTCACCCAGTTTCATCTTTGAAGGTCGGGGATGAGACCAACGACAGAAGTCTACTCAAGTACGGGATTAGCTCCCCCTCCGTATTAACCAAACTGGAATTACCATGCAATGTGACTCAATGAGCAACTCTAACCACAAACTCCCACCATCAAGAACTCGTGAAATTGCACAAATGGAAAGTAATTTGTTTACTCGGCAATTATAACGTATTGAGTACCTTTGCTCAAAAAATGCAAGCTCTCCCCAAAACTCTATGCATATGACCGATTCCTAGAAAGGAAAAAAGCATTCATGCAACACCTAACATCCTGCAAAGTTGTACAAACAGGTAATAAGATGAAGTCTTCTAGATTTGGAAGTCGAATTATATATAGGAAAAGATAATATGATGTATGAGGGTAGTGCCATCAAATGTAGACTGAGTAAGAGGTAACACATGATGTGATACAATATACAATTAAATAGCCACATAAGAACAATTAAATGCCCAATAAATGTACACTATCAAATACACGATATTTATCTTTTAGTGCTTCATTTAATCTTTCAATCATACCAGAATGATGATCCTTTAGGGATTCTAAGCTTTCAGGGTCATTTATAGCTAATTCTATTAACTTAGCATCTATCGCACTCATAATATCAGTAATACTCATATTAATAGCTTAAAGACTTTATAAACTAGATAAATGACTAAATTATCATACCTATATGAAGTATGAGAATAATAATAAACAAGTAATAAACTGTACTCATTCAAACCGTTCTACTAATAAGCTTATAATAAGTAGTATTAATAATATTTGAACAACTATTATGGTTATTAACAAAAAGATTAACACATTAGAATAACGAATATTACAACGCTTTACAAAAATATATATCATACAAAAATGTTTGGAGGAATTCAGAGGATGTAAATAGAAGTCTGTCTTTCTGTAACTACCCACTAGAACAAATAATTAAATTTAAAAGTAACTGGGATCTGATACCAGACTTAAGAGAGAAGTGCTGACTACACAGGTCTTTCATGTTCCTGTGGTTTTTTTTAGATCCAAAACGAATTTTCAAATTTCTCAAAGCCTTCAGTTGTCTTTCATCAACAGGACTTACACAATGGCACCAGAGAGTTTTTAGAAAACTATAGATTTTGTTTCAAACAAAAACAGGAACTCTACTAGACACTATTCTAGCATAATCAGCACATTGACTTCTAACAAAAATTTCAAGGACCTCGTTACTATAGAAATTTAACAATTTTTTCTAGCTTTAGTTAACCTGGCTAGACTTCTTAGTGTTTAAAAATCTAAATAAAACTTAAAGAAGAGAACAATGAAACTTACTGAAAAGATTCACAGCTTTATTGATCCTGAGAAATATAGTACACGAAAACAGTAGACATAAATAGGAGGTTGGTGTTTATAGAGAGTGTTTTTTGAGAGGTGTTTTTTGCATGAGTTGATCTATAATAATTACAAAGGCAGAAGGGTTATTTATAGGTGAGAAAAAGCAAGGCCTAAACAATTGGCCGACATGCTTTTTATAATTTCAAAAGTAAACAATGAACATTTACAAAGGTGAAACGGTAGAGATTCTACCGACACTTTGTTTTCTTCTAATAATGCATTCTTTTTACTATTCTTGATAACGCTGGTGACGATGACTCTTGTTATTTTTGGTTTCTTCTACCGACGTTTTGATCTTATCCTTCAGGTATCTAGATTGTGGAGGGCTTCTTCGTCTAACTCGTAATCACTATCTTCTAGAAGAGGGTCTTCTAGCCTTAGTATTTCTTGTTCCTGTACTTCTTTTAGATAATCATCCATTTCTGGGCTCAGAAAAACTCAAGGAATTGGGTACTTGAGCCATACATTGTTATCTCTTATGAAGATTGACATGTGAGGAGTCTGGCCGATCAGCTTTGGCCTAACCATGTTAATGCTGAGCAAATACTTTTGAGCTCTATACCTCTGCAAATATTCAGGGCAAATGTCCTGGCAGTCCGCTGGAAAACTTTCTTCTTGCATTGTCACTTCAGGGGCAATTAGAGGTACTATCACAATGTAGTGATAGGCTGGCAAGTGGCTTGTCATCTTGTAAGGTTGACTGATAATCCTCTCACATGGTATAGAATCAATGTCAATGCAAAAACATATCTTCCTCCAAACATTCTAATAGATTGTTGGAATTTTTCAGGAAGAAAAGAGATTTTTATGATACTAAATGCACTTATTGCATCAATAATTTCATAACTGAATAATTCTTCGATACCAACTTGTCCCAATTCAGGAATGTCGAAATTCATTGAAAAATCATCCAAATGAATCTGAGCAGTAATGAACTTGAAGGGAAATTCATAATTTATGTTTCCTTGATGAAGGAGAGTAGTCATCCCTTAGGTAATCCTACTGCTTGAGAAAGAAACTTTTGGATCTTTAGAAATCACTTCAGATTATCTTCTTTGGCATAGCCAAAAATGCTTTGCTTTATATCATTAGGTAGATTTTCTACCGCTTTATAAATTTTTTTAGCTTGATCCCTCATTATGGTAATATTAATAATATCTAAGAGTCTTTCCATTTTTTCAGTTTACTCCACTTTTTCTTTTCCTTTTTCATTTTTCTTTTCTTTTTCTTTTGTTTCCATCTTCTGAAACTGTTCTATTAACTGTTCAGCTCTAGCTAGTTCTTGTTTTAGTACTGTGTTCTTTTCTTGAAGATCAATCAAAAGATCATTCATAACTTTTTTGCAACTTTCCAATTCTTAAGAAATCTTATTTTTTGCTTCATTAATATTTTTAAAATGATTTATAAGGCTTTTTACTTGATCCATGCTGTAGGTACAGTCATTAAATTCTAAAATCGGCTCAAACCATCTTGATTTTGGAAAAACATACTTAAAGCTTTTGGAGCTTCTTTAAAAGAGCAGTATCCTTTGAATATGGGGTTAGGAAAATTTTCAACACTACCTGCAATTTCTTGCCATGTAGAAAAGATTCCTATTTTTCTTCCACTAAATACTACATAAAAACTAAATTTGTTATTTTCTGAAAAGCATTGGCTTAAAACATTCTCTGTTTGAAGAAAACCTTTGATATCATTTTTGAAAAACCAAATATTATTCAAAAGAGCTTGCTGGACTTCAGTGATTTTATCCTTTAGTTGTACTAATGGTTGAAAATGAACACCTTGACAAAAATTAATCATGTGAGATCCTATGCTAAGCTTTTTACCACTAATGCTTTGAGAAATGGATTTTGAGCTTCTCTGACTATCTTTTGAACTTCCTGCCATTCCTGTAAATTAATCAACAATTTATTAGTCTTGATAAAATATCTGCTGTGGTATTATCTTTATCACTTATATGCTCAAATTCTGCTTTATATCCTCTTTCTGTTAATGTTTCTAAAAATTCTATCCATCTCTTACTAACAAATGAATTCTTCTTTTCAAAATTCTTCTTTTGAACCTTTTTGTAATATTCCACTATATTGTTACAGTCAGTCCTTACTGTAAACAACTCATTTTATATCTATATATGAAATTGATTTAAAGAATTTATAATTCCTAACTTTTATAGTTCTGTACTAGATCTTCTAGACTCTGCTTCTGAGAATTTTGCACTAGCATACATAGCTATTTATTCCTTATCGTTTAGACTATTCTTTGTGGGCTTTTGAATTAATATCCCAGCCCATCCTTTACTGCTAACATCAGTTTGCACTATCTTGTAATAGCTACCTATTGTTAAAGCTATTGGGCTTAGGTTTTGAACTATCTTTTTTATCTTTTGGACTAGCTTTACATCTTCACTATTAAAAAATCTCTAGCCATTTTTGCTAACTTTATTGTAAAGAGGCCTAACTAAGGTACTTAAATAGGGTATAAACTTTCTACCATAATTTAATAATCCTAAGAATTTCTGTAGTTCTTTAGTTTCTTCTATTTTATCAGGGAATTCTAAAATCTTTGTAATTATGTGAGGCTGTAACTCTATTTTCCCTTTATCTATAATTTATCCTAAAAATTCTATTTTTTTTAATAACTTTATTTTTTATTTTGGTATAATTATATTATTCTTTTTGAAGGTTTCTAAGATTTGTCTGACATGATGCATGTGTATATATCTATTATTGCTAAAGACAAGAATATCATCTATATATACTATACAAAAACTAGAAAACTTCTTAAAAATCTTATCCATCCTTTCTTGAAAAACTTGGGGGGCGTTCTTTAATCCAAATGGCATGACTAACCATTCAAAGTGTCCTTCTGAACAGCTAAAGGCTATCCGATTAACTAATTCTTAATCTAATTTTATTTGCCAAAACCCACTTTTACAATCGAACTTTGAGAACCAACTAGCTTTTTGTATACAATTTACGAATTCGTCTTTATTAGGGAGTTTATAGCTATTTCTTAAGGTATTATCATTTAACCTTTTTAATTCATTACCATTCGACTTTTTCCTCTTTTCAGTTCACTATGGCTAAATACTATAAATGTTGGGCTCCTATGTCTACTTGTACTTTTTCTTATTACCTTTAATCCTAAATGATCTTCTATGTGCATTTTACACTGTTTTCTATCTTCCAAGCTATAGGGTAAATCTTGAGTGATTATAATAATATCTAGATTTATAATTTCTATTTTATATATTTCTATGCTATTTTCATTTTGGGGATTATCACCTATAATTTCTATTTTTTCTAATTCTTCTATCTTTTGCCTTATTTCTATGGGCCAATTTTTATCTTCTTCTTTTTCTTCTATCTTCATACAACTTTCTTTAAGATATCCTATAATTTCTTCATTGTTCAGGGTATCAATATTAGATTCCAAATCTTCATCTAAAGCTTATAGTATTGAACTTTCATATTCTAACTTTAGAGATTCTTCTATGTTAGTAGCTTTCTTTATATAGGGGAGATTACTGGTTTCTAGCTTTGCCTGTACAAAGGTTGATTTCTTAAAGAAGTTAACGCCATTAGGCTTGATTAGCATGCTTCTATTATTTCCTAATTTAAAGTTTAATCCTAAAACAAACTCGTAACTCGCTGGTTTATTTGTAATTAAAGTTTGGGGTAAATTATGAGTTTCTCTGTTAATTCTAATAGGTATATTTATTAAACATTCAGTTATTTGAATCGTGCTTTCACTGAACGTTCTTAATCCTATATAAGATCCTAACTTAGTTCTATATTCTTCAGGGGCTAAACTTTCATGAATGATGCATTTATTGGCACCAGTATCTATCATTGCTTTAGTCTTTATTGGTCTTAATTTATAAAGTATTTCTACATCTATTAAGATTAACTCACTTCCAGCTCTATTTATTTCATTTTCTTGCCTGTTGTTCTTTTGGTTTATACAATCTTCACAATAATATCTTTTAATATCCTTATAACCTTTATTAAATTCTTTATTACACTTATAACAATTTTTTCCTAAAAGGGATGTTATTACTATCATATTAATTTCATATTCACTTACTGGTTCCATTTCTTCAAAATTTTCTTCTGATTCTTCTTCACTTTCTGAAGTATGTTCTGAATTACTGTAATATATATATATATATACATATATATATATATATATATATATATATATATATATATATATGCTTTCATCATCTGAGATGTCTTCTAAGTTATAGACTTCTTCTAAATTTTCTAGGTCTTCTATATCTATTATTTCTGCTAAATTAGTTTTTTCTTTATTTTCTGGGCAATTTGGTTTAATGTGACCCATTTTTCCACATAAATATCATTTGCAATCTTTATGATTTTTTTTTCATAGACCTTTTTCTTATATTTGAATGCTTTCTTAACTGTATCTTTTTTATTTTGATTATACTTAAAAAACCTTTTCTGTTTAGGCCTATTGTAGAACTTTTTAAATTTATTGTATGGTTTGTAAGGTGGTTTGTAAGGTGGTTTGTATCTCTAAGGGTTATATGATTTTTTCTTTTTATAGTTTCTCTTATAGTTTCTGACTCTTCAACATCCTAAAGTGGGTACTTCATATAAGTCTATACACATTTTACTAAACTGTATTTGTGCTTGTCTTCTAAGCTTTTCTTCATCACACATTTCTCCTATCCTTTTTCTAACAAATTCTACCATGGGTATAAATGAAACTTGCCAAAATAACCATTCTTTCTTCTTTTCCTTTAACCATTTATCTAAATCTTTATATAACCTTTCCCCTTTTTTTCCCGGTAATTTATTAACAAACTTCATTAATAGATTTTCATCATAGGGCCTACCTATCTGACTCCAATACTTATAAAATAAATCTACGTAATAATCAAAATAGTGTAAGTCACATATCTTTAATTGTTCTAAACTTCTTATAGCTCTAACTTGCTTTTGAGTATCATCTACTTCCTCTATCGAGGCTCCTAATATACATTTTCTTATTCCATCTATGAAACTTAAAACTGTTATATTTATTTTAAATTCTTCTAACTCTAATCTTCTTTCTTCATCTTGTTTCATAATTCTTTCCATCCTAGGTAAGTTTGTTTTTCATTGTATCCTAAAGTACTTTCTAAGTATACTAATTTATACTTATAATCTACAATATTACTAAGTGTTTCCATTGAGTGTCTAATAAAATTTCCTTCCCACTCATTAAATATGTGTTTCCATTCTTTAGGCTTATGGCCTTGTAAACTCAGAATTAATATATCCTTTGCTTCTGGTGACTTCCTCCAATTTTCTAATTTTGTCTTTGCTTTATAGACTCTTTCCTTATCTTTAAAGTCTCTATATTCTTCTTTTGAATCATGTATACCCTTTTTTTCTAAATAATCTTCTATCCTAGAGGTTGTTGGAAGACCTTCTACATCTGGTAATTTTTATCCACTACCTTCTCCTTCTTCTATTTTAGCTTTATCTTCTCCTACATATACTTCGTCTTCTTCATATTGAAGGCTTACTGTATTATTTAGTCTTAGCTGCTCATAATCTATTTTTTCTATAAGAATCTTGTCTATTTCATCATCATCTAATTCTATGTTATTATATAATTCTTTAAATACTTTTTCTGTTAAATATTCTACTGGCTTATTAAAAATTAATTCTAAAATAAGACCTCTATTTTCTGTTAAATTTTTTTCTTTATTAATTGCTTGTTCCATTATTAACATATTAATCTTCAAACTCTTCTTTTGTTATTTCTATATTGTTGTGATCCTTATAATCGTTAATTCTTTGGAAAGTTTGATTCTTCTTATCCGTGTATATACTATTATCTTTAGGGATTTCTATACTTTGTGATTCTAATTCGTGTAATTTCCATTTTAATCCTTTTAATTCACTTTTATTTAATTTTTTAGGTATTTGCATTTTTACATAATCCCAATGAAAATGTTCTACAATATTTTTATTTATAAACCTAAACTTTTTATGGTATTTATTATAACATCTACCTAATACAAATATTTTTATTCTAGGATTTTTATATTCTGCATTCATATTGAAACCTTTAGTTTGAATGTTTAGTTTTATCTTACTACAAAATTCACTAATGTCTATGTCTATATCTGGGAGGCATCCTACCACTGCTACTTTATTTCTAAGATCTACCTCAACTGTTGCTAATTAGGCTTGTTCATGATTGTTAAATCTACTATCATATAAGTATAAATGTGTGCTTATATCTAATCATGCTCTAGTTTGACTAAGCACTCCTATTATTACTACTCCTAAATGTATTGAAGAAAAACCACTCTTTTTAATTTCTTTAGCACTTTGAGGGCTTAATAAAGTAACTTCTTGTTTATTATTGACTACTGCTATTGTGAATTCATCTTTATAAACATATAAGCTGCTTTTTAAACTATCTAATATGCCTTCACTATAAAGATTCTTCTTCTGTACTTGCTTAAACCCTACTTCTAACATTTTATTTACATCTTCTTCTTGAATTAAGTCTTATGTTTTCTCTATTATTTTTTTACCTTTATTACTATAGTTTAGTATATTTCTTACTCTATTAGTCGTGGATTGTTTTACACTAGAAATTCTAGCTAACTCCATCTTTTTTATCTCTAGACCTTAGGTTTACCCTTGGTCCTATTATATTGCCTATATCTACTCTAGGTTTTGCTATAGGAAGACTACTAGATTCTACCTTAAATTCTGATATCTCTATTCTTTTTACTAACCATGCTAAATATTCTGAATTGACACTATTACGATCTAATTCTTTTAAGGACTTCTAATAGTAATTTTATTATAGTATTATTCTGTCCTTGAATAATTGTATTGCTATTTTGATTAAACTTTTCATGACTTATTCCTATTGGTGAGTTATTTTTTGTTTCTAAGGATAGTTCTTCTAATATTCTATTTAGTGTACTACTCATTCAACTACTATCTTTGTTATGATTTTAAGTTGCTATTTTAACTCTTTTTGGGTTTCTTTTACACTTTCTACTTTTGTATGGAGTTTTTCAACAATTTTCTTTATTTCTAACTCTACAGGTTTAGGGTCTTTTAAATCATACAACTAACCTTCGTATTATTCTGTAAACTAATCTTCGTTCTCTTAAAATCTGTAATTTCTAAATCTTAATATTCTAACCTTTTGAAATTCATGTATGTTTTAAGTTTAAATGTTTTAATATTCTTAATGCCTTTGAGTGTTCTTCTTAATTAGCGAAGATCTCTACTTAGCGAGATCTACTCGGCCAAAACAGGAAATATGACCTTGTTAAGACACGCCGTATCAAACGAAGATTCACTCAGATACTAAATCTAAGAATTATAATCCAATAAGGGAATATTTCTATTTCCTCTTCAGTATCATAGAATTATAATCAGGAAGAAACTCATAGCTTCCAGAAGGATAAACACAAAACGGGAAATAAGTCCTAAACAGACTACATTACTAGAATCCTACAAAGATTCTAATTAATGAATCCACCACTCGTACGACAATAACTAGGGCAACCCTAGATCGAACCATGTAAATATAGTCATATATTCTTTATAATAGAACAAGGTCATCATCAACAATGTACGCTTAGATGAGAAGGATGATCATCAGGAACATGAGCAATCATGTGAGAGAAAAGTGAGTATTGAGTGTTGTAATTATTCTATTCATAGTGGATCTCTTCTCGCTGTCACTGGCACCGTGGATGTTTTACCGTCTTGGGGTTTTACCACGTAAAACATGTGTTGTGTTTGATTTATTATTTATTTCCCACTCTTCTATATTATTATTCTCAAATACAAACAAATCGCATCGCATCCTCACAGAGAATGAGACTTTGATTATTCAACCCTTGACTAGTCAAAGCTTTGATCTGTTTACATGTCAATCTTTGGAGGTTGACTTTTCAACAATCCAAAATTACCATCAACAATTGATGCTAGAAGAAGGGGTACAGAACTCAACTTTGAGGAACCCTCATGAACAGAATACATAAAGAATTTTGATGTGAATTCTACATCTGAAACATCATAGCAAACGACAATTGGAAGCTTTAAGGGGTTGATCATCAACAGTACCCGCAGTAGGAGGCATGGTCACTACAAAATTCAGAGGTATGATATTGAAAGAGCAATTCTCGCAAAGCCTCAAGGTGCCCATAATCGATCCGAGGAATTGCTCTCCCATTCTGACAACTCACAATGCAAAAGACGTCGCAAGTTACAGAGCATCTAACCTTTAGGTACTAAAGTGAGTATAACTCTCTCTACAAAACTCATAATCATAAACCGTAAAAACTAATGGAAACTAGACCTCCAGACCTTTCCAAGCATATATGGTCCGTAACACTGCAACGAGCGACTAGCGGAGGATTTTCTGATCTGACGATCGAGTACCTAAATAGTCATATCTTCCTTCACATAACTCGGATTCACAAGCCGTAAAAACTTCTGGAACTAGACATCTAAAGATTTCCAAGCATATATGGTTCGTAGCCTAGTTCAATCTGAACAAAGTTTAGTGGCTCCTGTATTATTGAAGAAGACAGATCGCGGACAAATTTCTGATCTGACTATAAAACACTAAAATAGGCATCTCTCTCTACGAAAGTCGAAATCACAAACCATAAATATTTCCATAAACTAGATGCACGTATATTTCTGAGGATATGTGTTCCACAACACAGTTCATTCCGAGGAATATTTGACGACCTCCGGAACATTGCAATCCACAAGTAAGAGGAAAGAAAGGACCCAAAATCAATTCTTGGTTAAAGCTCACTCGGCTAAAGCTCACTCAGCTCTTTGGTACCGACTAGCCCAACAACAAAGGATCCAAGAACATAAAAAACTAGACACCGGGCTCGGTAAGTGGTCAAGTTAAGTCAATTCACACAATTTTAATTTTATGATTTTATTACGCAAATAGAAAATATATATTTTCTTATAACGATTGAATATTTATTGTCTAAGACAAAAATTACTACACTCATGACATACATAGCTTATTTAGCATATAACTGTTTTGGGCAAACATTTAAATCACTTAAATATAGCGATAAAACCAATTCTATATAGTTAACAGTGTTGTGATATGTTATGTATATGTCTTTGAAAATAATTATAGTCTCTTTCTTTCGAATAAGTGTTATTTAATGAATCAACCAAGACTTAGATCTTGATAAAAAGCACTTACGAAAGCGCTTAACAAAGTTTCCAAAATTGATCAGGCACGAAGGTACGTATTCGCTTATTTGTTATTTATTGACATCTTACTACATCTCAATCAGTAATATAGAAAAATATATTTTCGGTGCTCATTTTTATATACTAAATGTGTTGCTAATTAGTATAATTTATGATATTTTGTCAATATATTTATTTATATTAATTTGGTATGCAAATCATCCTAATTTGGGAACGTATCAAAAGCTGTGATGTGTAATTTTTATGAGCTAGAACACGTTGGCTGATACTTGAATATTTGTGTCGTTTTGATTGATCATGCAATATTAAGTCTGGTCAAATCAATCCTTGAATCAAATAGACATAGGTATTTATTGTTGTTGTTTGTAAAAGAGGTCAAGTTTGATACAAGGCAATTATATTCTTAGGCAAATAAAACTACCTAACAGTGGGGTCCAATTAGTTAAAACTCATGACTTATGCATCAATTCTAAATTTTTATTATTATCATTTTAGTAAGCACACACAGAGCCACTAGTTATAACTTGACATTCAAAAGAAAAGAGAGGGTTGAACCGCTGCTAGGTCTAGATATATTAAATTTTGTCTACCTCTTCGTATTGTTATACTTTCAATATGCATAACTTTTGTGTAATTCTCTTTATGATATATTGCACACACAAGTTATTTATACATGTTTCTCTCATACTCAATACATAATACAGTTGTGTAAGTCTATGAACATGTAATGCATGCTTAATTAGTTTGTACAACTTGTATGACTCTTACACGCATGTTGTCTATCATAGATTTATAGATGTCGAATTTCGACACCAATCATTAATAGTGCCATGTATGAGTTTATCGCTCCCAATTATTTGGTCTCTTAAAATGCATGATTATTATTACTTGTACGTTCTCTACTCACATGCTTGGTATAAAAATCAAGTTGAGAATGCTAGCTCAGGAATCGAGCCTTGCCTCGGCATGCTAGAATCGAATTTCATCTTGACGAGCTTAAAGGTTTCAACAAATAAGAAACCATATAACCTTGGTGACTCGATCAGAGATGGAAGAATAGCATTGGTCTTGCATTGCTAAAATCTACCTTTATCAATCCGGGTTTGATCTCTCTCACTAATATAAAGATTTTGCTCTCTATCAAATACATTATGCTGTATACAAAAAGAACTCGTTTATCTTTTATTACCGGAGCAAACATATCTTATTATTTATACTCCATAACAATAAATGGAGCCCGACAAATATATTTTTTTTTAAAAAAACAAAATCCAAGTTAGGGTCACTCCATTCTTTGACTAACAATTTTACTGAGAATTTTTATAGTGAAAGGTTTGAGGTTTGACTCAGATTAGGTTGCTTTCCAAAAGCATCTTGATTAGACAGGTCGGGAAAAATCCAAACAGTAATCACATTCATCAATTACCGGGTGGCACCACATACACTGGGCCAAAGAACATGTTCAAAAAAATCTGGTCGGTTAAATAATCTGGTCAAAAAAAGATGGAATTTGTTCGACCAAAGATAGAACCTGGCCAATTAAAGTTTCAAATCGGTCAAAGATTTGATTTGTCAAAAGTTCCAACCAAAATTAACGGTCGAATATCAACCTAAGTAAAGAGTCGGGACACCAACCCAAATCAATTACAGAGAGAGGATCTGAGCGTTAGTAAGATCCGCTCAAAGTTGGATCAAAGCAAAGCCGAGCAAAGATCCGAGAGTTAGTAAGATCAGCTCAAAGTGGGATCCGAGCAAAGCCAAAAGAGAGAATCTGAGCAAAGCCAAAAGCGAGAATCCAAGCATTAGTAAGATCAGCTCAAAGTGAGATCCGAGCAAAGCCTAGTGCGAGGATCCGAGCGTTAGTAAGATCCGCTCAAAGTGAGATTCGAGCAAAGCCGAGAGATAGGATTCGAGTGTTAGTAAGATCCGTTCAAACTGGGATTCGAGCAGAGCCAGAGATAGAATCCGAGCATTAGTAAGAACCACTCAAAGATTAAAGGATCCGATCACAGTCGAGAGATAGGATTCTAGTGTTAGTAAGATCCACTCAAAGTGAGATCCAAGCAGAGCCAAGAGATAGGATCCGAGCGTTAGTAAGAACTGCTCAAAAATTAAAGGATCTGATCACAATCGAGAGGATTCGAGTGTTAGTATGAACCGCTCAAAGATAAAAGGATCCGAGCAAAGCTAACAATGTTTCAGATTCACCCGAATAGGTGAGAAGATCCAGGCACCAAAAAAAGAGGTTTGGTCTATGAAAAAGATCAGTCGAGAAGAGAAGTTGAAGATTAGCTTGAGGGATTCATTAAAATGGGTCACATCGATAGAAATCAAGAGCATCTCGTCGACTGCATCATAAAAATATGAAACACTCGAGGCGCTCTAGCAACCCTGAACTAAAAAAAAACTAAGAAAGTGATGCTAGAGGGTTGGTTTTGTTGTATCATCACCAGGAGATGCGCAAGCAAGCAAATTTGTAAACACAGTTCGGTAAAAGAAAGTGAGCTGCACTTGAAAAAAAAAAGTTTACCTTAAAAGTTCATCTCAAATGAGCATTGTCACCAGCTAAATTCGAATAAGCTCAGTTATTAGGTAAAACGATAACCGAAGAAGTTACAAGTTAAGCAACTAGGCTTTGAAGTCGTGAAAGATTGATCAGATTCAACTCGAAAAAGTGTTTTCTGAAGGTTTTTCGGATTTAACATATCAATGAAGAATCCAAACTGTCACATCAATACAATCATCAACTAAATGGTGAGCCCTCGACCATCAAAAGCTTAAATGGTTTTACAAAAACCTCAGACTCCAGATCGCTAATATAGTCAGTCGATCATAACCACGTGTGGCAACCAAAAGACGATTGTATCACTTCTTCCTCCCCACTACGTTTACTCAGAAAAAACTCTGTCATAAACATTTGGCGAATAAAGTAGTCAAACCTGAGTGTCATTCTATTTGGGTCGCCGTAGCTGCTTAATTTGGTGGAACCACTCAGCTCATCACTACTGTTCGGTTCACCAGAAGTTTTCAACTATTCTAGATATTTCAAGTCACTGCTCTATTAGATACTCCGACTGGCTACTTAACAAAGCATCTAAAAAGAAGAAAAAAAAGATGCGATGTTAAAAGCACTATGTTCGAATAAAACTACTTTAACTGTTGGGGGGCTAGGGGGTAGCATATACAACAAATGAGCAAACGACTTGATAAAAAAAAGATCGCAGTTGTAGCAAAATCGCATCTCCATCAACTAATATGTATATATATATATTTTAAACAAACATGAACGAGAATGGAAGTCGGAGTATAAGACAAAAGCCTATGATCAATCACAACCTCTCAGCACATGTAAAAATTTGAATAGCAGCAGACCAATAAAGTCTTGGTGTTTTGATCAAAATATTTCTCGCAGTCAACATTCCTTGCCAAAAAAAAAGGAATTAGATGGATCGTTGCAAGTCGCGAAAGGTCTTTATGGAATGTTTGACGATATTCAGAGCATCACAACTCTACATCAAAGATGGAAACACCCATAACACAGTTATAGGTAAAATCTAGTTTATTGTCTAATTATTTGATGTTTAGCGGATGCGTCAGAATACTCTAGACTACACGGCCGAATAACGATAACGACGAGGTAAAAGATTATGAAACACTTTCTTCACCCTTATTTATCGAGATTTCTTATTATACTTTTAACATAGTATGCAATGCATATAGCTCTTGCATGTTTCTCCTAATATTAGACCATGCATGCATATACTGTCATAGTATGATTATATATTCTGCATGTTTCTCCTAATAGTAGACCATGCATGCATATGCTGTCCTAGTATGATTATTTATTGCATAATAGATATCTTACACACAAAATGCATACCGTGTGGTTTTTACACAAAGCACCATTCATGAAGAATTCATGAGTACAGTATCCCGAACAACGGTCGTCACTAATAACATGCATTGATCCAACTATTTTTGTTCATCATTATTAAAGCATATAGTTGTGCAAATGTTACTCATATGTTTAACAGAGATGATGAAAATTTTAATACATAAATCGAGCTTAGTCTTAATACGCATAAAAATAGTTTTATCTCGGTACATAGACAGAAGCTCCTCAACAAGCGTCTATAGTAAAAAAAAACATGGTCTATGAGAGACCATCACTACAAAAAATGGGGAAAGATAAAAATAGAAGAAATCTTCACAAATGCAATAAACTCGAAGATGACTGTCAACAACGACACAATAAAAAAGCCAAAGAGACCAAAGGCCTCCAAAAAGGTTAGCATATGATAATAAGAGCATATGAAATAAGAATCATATGATAATAAGAACATATGATAATGAGAAGATAAGAATCATATGATAATAAGAACATATGATAATGACATGATAATAAGAACATGTCAATAAGAGCTCGGGCTCCGTGAAACCGCGAAGGGCAGATGGAAAGTGTCCGAAAGGGGCTGATGAGCTAAAGTAGCACTCATGTCGAGTCGATTAGGTACAAATACACCTATTGGCTAAAAGAGGCAAACCCGAGGCACCAGGTTACCTGGAAAACTGCTCAGGGCACCGTCGGGAAAAAAACCAGGCAATATGCCCAGCTGTGTTGGTTGGTATACACTAACCCAACGATTTGACAAACCCCTGTAACAGATAAAACTAGGAGACGTCCTTGGTGACTTGTTGATCAGAACGATTTATATACCTATTTGAGGTCCCTATTACCTAGACTTTATTCTCATTTTTTAGCAAATTTTGGTATTTAATGTGCTTGTGAGCCTTGTGTAGGTACATGTTCCCTGCGGAAGGTATTTGAGCTTAATTGAAGAGTTTTGAAGGTTAGATGGGCTGAAATGGAAATGGGTTATGCATAACACATAAATTTTGGGGACCATATATCTTTTCTCAGATCGAACTATATTTTCCATTACCAGTTTTCGGAAAGCCCCGGATGTCTACTTTCCAACGCACTTGATATACTGTGATTCCGGGTTTTCTAGAGGAAGTTATGGTTGTTTTCGTAACCGTACATGAAGCTAGAAATGCTGAAACATGATTCTAGCTCGTCCTAGGGGCAGTTTTTGGCCTAAATTGAGGGGAAATCTTGCCCTTTCACACCCCACTTCGTGACCTAACCTCCCTAAACTATATATACCTCCATTTTCTCACCTCTCAAGGGAGAACACAACCCTCACACCCTAAAACAGAACCTTTCTTCATCTTTTTCATCTCTTCCATCTTCTTCACCAAATAAGTGAGTGATTCAAGTTCCCATGGAGGTTTTTCCTCTATAGGAGCTCACCATACACCATATACCACCATTTTACACTTCATCCACTCATTTTAGAACCAATTTCAAGGAAATAGGATTGGTCTTAGGACCAAAACTGAGCTAGGAAAGATTTGGAGCATCTTTTAAGGGTTTATCTTCAAGGGTTTGCTCATTTTTACTCATTTCCCTTGTATTTTTGTTTCTTTAATTTGTAACCATGAATTGGGAATTTGTAAACCTTTCACATGTGCTATATATGTATTTTTGTACTTAAATTCATTTGGGTTTTGTTTTGCTCATGGAATTATATGTTTTAATGCTCTTATTATGATCTATATATGTGTATGAATGGCTTGAAATTGATATGTATGCATGATTGGGATAAGGAGTAGAGTAATTTAATATAGGAGTTGATTAATTTAGCTTCCCATGATTGTTTGTACGTTAATGGATGACCAAAATACCATGTATTGGTGATTTGAGTGTTTGGGGATTTTTTCCCCCAAAGAGTGGAAAAGGCTAGTTCATGCATTTAGGTGCTAAATTTGCTTTGGTTCATTTCCTTGCACTTAATGGGTCCTTTTAAGACACAATTACCCTTCCTTGGCCGGATTGGGTGGTCAATTGGTTTAGGGATAATTCCCAAATCAAAAGGAACCATTAATTCATATTGAATGTACTCAATGTCTTAGCAATTGCATTGATGCACATTAGTGTTAGGTGAGCATTTTTTCCATTCGTATTCATCCATCTTAGAGAGTCTAGAGAGATTAGGAGAGAGCTCACTCTTGTTGAGAGGGTGTTGCATTCCAGAGATTGGAGAACGCCGTAGCCGTCCAGTGGTGAGGACATCTCAGATTGACACCCGAGAAGACCTGGTGTTCGATTCTCGGTTACGGATGAGGGGTCTCCTTTCTATCTATTTTGTATTTCTTTCCTTGTATCTTTGTCTCTTTCGATGTGTACTTTCGTGCATTAGGAATTTGATATAAACTTAGTATTGTTGCCTATTTAGTTACGTATGCTTATTATTGGTTGAGTGGCCCTTCGAAATGCTTAAAGCCTTTAGTGGCTGGACACCCCTTAATTGAACCTAGGTTGTGTATGATGGACCGAGAGGTGAAGCACTCAACGTGCATTTAGTAGATTGGCCACTAAGTGTAGAGCCTGCACGCGGTTTTACACGTATTGTCGCTACATGTGTCTCATTGTTCTTAATGAACTGAGTGCAGTTCGGGCAACCATCGAGAGATAGGTTGTTAGTACATTTCAGTATAGTCGATTGTCGCTGGAGTAAGGGCAATTGGCGAGGATTAAGTGAGCAAGGCATTCATCTTGGACTATGCATGTTGTATGAAACTGTGTTATTACTATGGTGGAGTCATTTGCTTAGTGTAACCATTTACATTCCATATCACTCAATTCCATCCTATCATTGTACATATTGTTTATTTATGTATTTTGTTAGGTTAGTTTAGCATTTACTTTTCAACATATTCTTTCACATATGCAACACATGAGTCTGCTCGTAGTGCTGTAATAATAGTTAGGACTAGAGACGGTCGGTGAATCTCACCTCCCTGTGGAACGATCCTTGCTTACCACTGTGCTATTCTCTGTGACTCGCACGCTTGTGAGGCCAAACTTAAATGTTCATATTTTGACGACACTACAACGACGTGTCATCAAATAAGCACCGCTGCCGAGGAGGTAGCTCATTTGTTGATTGTTGATAGTTTTAGCTTCCATTTTATTGTTTCTTATTGCTTTGCGGAGTAGATTGTTATGTTGATAATAAGCACTCCTCATGTGTTTCATTGTGTGTACGATAGTGTTTAGGCTAGGTTTGAGAGTTGTTGGTCATGTTTTTGTTTTATTATTTTTGTTTATAGCATATGCATTTGATTGTTTTTGAGTTATGCTTGTGCAAGGAACAAAAATTTTCAGGTTTAATGGATTGCGCGACTCATGTGGACCAGCTGTGTGCCTAACGTACCACAACAAATTTGTACTCAAGGATAATCTTCCGTAGGTATGCCGAATTACTTCGCGTATACGCAGAGTTGGGAATGACATCTGTCATACAGGTGTAGAGTGACTCAAAACTCTTTAACATTTGCCGTACACTTGATATTTAATAAAAGTAATATATCTACTATTTCTGATTGTTAATACAAGCATAAAATACACTTTCAATTCTCTGTATAATTACAGTAAATCATAAGAAGAAATAAAACATTTAAATGATTTCCAGGCAATTAATTTAAAACATAAAACTAGAAACTTTTTGAGTTAAAAACCAAAACTGAAAACGTTTTCACTTACAACTTAAACTTCAAGCTTAATTTGGATCAAGTACGCTAGGTTCCTCAACATCGTCTTCTTTCCCTATCAATCACACAAAAATCCAATTAGAATATGTGGAATTCAAAGAAGAAATCAACCAAAAACTCTAAAAATCATATGAGAACTCCACTGACTTCTTTCTCTCTTTTCTTACCTCTTTTCTTCCCTTCTATACGATTCTACTTCTTTATAGCTGATTTCATGTTTATCCTCCTTTATATATATATATATATATATATATATATATATATATATGGATAAACAACTAAAGTTGTGAGCCAGTTATCTAAGCTCACAGTTGTCTGTCAACTAGGCAGTCTACACATGCTTACTCATCTGATCACTTTAAAAAAAAAAACATTTAGCCTGAATGGTTCTGGCCTTACAATTTACCCCACCGTATAAGAATTTCATCCTCAAAATTCACTTACCTAACCGAAAAAAAAGGGGATACTGATTTCTCATCTGATCTTCATGTTCCCAAGTCGCCTCTTCTTTTGCATGATTTCTCCATAATACTTTCACTAAAGGAATAACCTTGGTACGTAACACTTGTTCCCTTCTGTCTAAAATCTCAATAGGTTTCTCTTCATAAGTCAAATCTTCTTTTAACTTCACTGGTTGTTTCGTTGAAACATGTGTAGGGTCAACTATATATTTACGAAGCATAGTGATAACTCCCATTTCTACACTCAGTGTAGCCTCCATATCCTATCAATTACACTCATTCCTGAGTAAAAAATCAAGTTTTTAATGGTGTATTAAGCTTGTGGAGGTTCCTTTAGCAATCCAGGGTAATAGTGCGAAATTGAGAAACGTTGGGGCCAAAACGGAAGAACTGAAGTCATAAAAGGTCAAGGATAGCACTGGTGAGGTGCCACTCGACCAGCGCCACCCTCACTAGCGCACGAGATCAGTGGTGTTGCGCTGGTGAGGTACCACTAGACCAGCGTAACCCTCACCAGCGCACAATATCAGTGGTGTTGCGTTGGTGAGGCGCCACTCGACCAACGTAACAGTCCAACTCAACAGAAATTTTAGGGTTTCGTGCCTCATTTCTAAACATATAAATACCCCTTCTTGAGCTATTCTGGGCACCTCTTGCACGACCCTAAGCTTCAACTCTCCCTTTACAATCCAAAACCCCCCAAAACACCATATTTCACTCAAATCCTTCATCTTCCACACAAATCCTTCACCAAATCACTTCATCAACCCTCCAATCTATCATCCAAACTTCAAATCCATTGTACCAAACACCAAATACCCAACTTTCCCACCATTTCCCACCACCAAAACCCAACCTTAGAGCATAAAGGGAAAAATTAAGAGAATGAGCAAGTCAAGCATATTCCACCAACCAAGAGAGATGACATCTACACTTAGTTTATTCTTAACCTTTCTCTATTCCATTTAGCACTTATAATTGCTTATGGCTAGTATGATAATTACATATTCTGTAGCCATTTCTTACATTATGAACTAAACTCATTTTAGCTAATGCCAAAATGAAACCTTTACTATGATTTACTAATGAAGACTAACACTTTATTCATATTGCTTGTGTTTATGTATATGTATTTCATACTTTAATTAACATTAGGTGTCTATCTAGCATTTGATATGTATTTGGTTGATGTGTGATATGCCGAGAGGAGAATCACACAACATGCTCGATGAAATGCATGATAGAGGTCTAGTAAGGTAGAAATAATCAAAGCTAGTCTCTAGGACTCACTTAGTGAACAACTAAGCTTAATGAACTTGTGTGTATTTTTGATGACCATCGAGAGATAGGTTATTGGTGCATATAAGTGTTGTTTCTATTAGTCGAGAGAGAGTAGAGACTAATAGAGGGTGTCATGAGTTTGCATATGCACTAGCATAATTTATTCATAATGGTGTGTCTATAAATTGGTGACGATTGGTTAGGTGGATTCAAGGTCTTAGCCTAAGTTCTTAATAGTAATACAATCTCTTGCTTGTGTGTGACTTTGCCTTGCCTGTTTGCTTGTTGTTTAAGTTTCATTAGTTGCACTCTAGGAGTAGTTTATATTAATTAGTGTTAGTAGAATAATTGAATCATCAAATATTTGTTTGTCTAAATAGTAGTTTAATCAATCAATTGTGGTAATCAATTGTGGTAATCAATTCATCAATCCTCGTGGAACGAATCTTATTTACCATTGTACTACTCTCACGACTCAGTACTATTACGGGTGCTCATTTAGGAGTGATCAATTTTTAGCTGGGGATTAAGCGGTTTATTGATATCACTATTAGTTGATTCATTACTAATTTAGACTTTTTACTTTGTGTTCATTTTTTTTGTGATTACAGGCAGTTGCTCTTGTATGCATCATAGTACAAGGAGCAACAATTTACAAGATTTGAGGTTTGATCCGGATATTAAGGGAACGACCCGGAGAAATAGAAGGATTCGAAGGCTAGCAATGGAAGATGGAGTGAGGGATCAAGATCCTATATTAGTTGCAGCCCAATAGAGGCAAAATGAGCAAAATAAAGACGATAACAGAGCCATGAGAGATTATATGATGCCAATGGTGGATCCAAACATATCGCCAATTCAACTCCCGATGATATCCGCGAACAACTTTGAGATCAAACCCCATGTCTTTCAAATGTTGACAATGATGGGACAATTTGGTGGTTTACCAAGTGAAGACCTCAATGGACATTTGAGGAATTTTGATCAAATTTGCTCAACATTCAAGATCAACGGGGCTACGGACAATGCAATTCGATTGAGGATCTTCCCTTTCTCATTAAAGGACCGATCTAAGGCTTTGTATGATTCATTGGCACCAGGATCGATTACTACTTGGGATGAGTTGGTCTGAACATTCTTAAGCAAGTACTTCCCTTCCGGAAAGGAGACACAATTGATCAATGAAATCCATGAATTCTCTTAATTCGAATCGGAATCCTTGTATGAAGCATGAGAGAGGTATAAGGAGTTGTTGAGGAAATATCCATGTCATGGGAGGCCGAAATGGTCAATTGTAGAGAAATTCTACCAGGGTATGAACTTAACCACTCGCCAATTTATGGATGCTTCGACGGGTGGTTCTTTGATGAACAAATCAATGGACGCAACATATGATTTAATTGAAGAAATACCAATTGCAAATAGCTATTGGGGGGATGACCGAAAGGTACTGAGGAATGCACCCGGCATGGTGGCAGTTTATCAAATGATCACAATACAAGCTCAAATAGAGGCTTTATCTAACAAAGTTAGCAAGATGGCAAGCTCTAGTTCAGCCGAAGTGAATATGGTTAATTATGATTGGTGTTCGGGGCCTCATGCAAGTGTAGATTGCCAACGGGAAACCCATTTGCAATCGGTTCCATGGAATAAGTCTCCTTTGTGAAAAACAACAAAAATTTTCCCTACCACAACTCCAACAACCAAAACCCTAACCCAAACAATAACCCTTACTCCAACACCTACAATCCCATGTGGAAAAATCACCATAACTTCTCATGGAAAGACAACCAACAACCCCAACAACACCAACCAACTTTCAAACCACCCGGATTCACCATACCAAAACATGCCCCTCCTAACCAATAACTCCACTTCCAAAATCAACCCCACCAACATGTACCTAAGAGAAAGCCGACAATTGAAGACTTGTTGTCCAAGTGCATGGTTAATCTTGATAATCGGATGGAGACCCAAGACTTGGCATTGAAGAAACCCGATACCAAAGTTGATCAAATTGCACAACATTCATAAGCCGCAATCTAAAATCTTGAAGCACAAATTGTTCAATTGGCTAGAGAGTCTCAAGATCGTCAACAAGGAACCTTGCTAAGCAACATGGTGATTAATCCCAATAAGCAATGCAAGGCAATCCATTTGAGAAATGGTAAGGAAGTTGAGCTTCCTAAAGACTTTGGGAAAGGAAAAAAAGTTGTGGTTGAAGATGAGGAGACGTTTGAAGACCCATCGATGGAAGAGAACCAAGTTAATGTGCTCCCAAATACTTCTCTTGATTTACCACAACCACCACAAGTTAAGGCATATGTACCTCCCATTCCTTACCCACAACGATTAAGGAAGCATAAAGATGCCCAACATGTTGCCAAATTCTTGGAAATTTTCAAGAAGCTTCACATCAACATTCCATTCACCAAAGCCTTGGCACAAATGCCCAAGTATACCAAGTTTTTGAAGGAGCTCTTGGCGAACAAGAAGAAATTGGAGGATTTTGAAATGATGCCTCTAAATGAAGAGTGTAGTGCAATACTACAAAATAAGTTACCACCAAAATTTCAAGATCCCTGGAAGTTCACCATTCCATGCACTATTGGCATATCGGAGTTAGGGAAGGCATTGATTGACTCTAGAGCAAGCATCAATTTGATGCCCTTTTCGGTGTTTGAAAAGTTGAATGTTGTAAAGGTGAAACCAACACACATGACACTTCAATCGGCGGATCGATCACTCAAATACCCAAGAGGGGTTTTAGAAGATGTACTAGTGAAAGTGGAGAGTTTGTACTTCCCTGTAGACTTTGTTATCTTTGAGATGGAGGAAGATGTTGAAATTCTATTGCTTTTGGGAAGACCATTCTTAAAAATGGTGGGTGCGTTGATTGATTTGAAGGATGAAAAAATGAATTTACGGGTGAGGGAAGGCAAGGTTGAATTTGACTTGAGGAAAGCCATGAAAATGCCTAGAGAGGCCGAGAATTGTTCAAGAATTCAAGTTGTGGATCCCATGATTCGAGAGGATTTGCAAAATGAGAGTCCTAAAGAGCCTTTAGAGGCTTGCATTATGCACGGTACAAGTGAAGATGATACGGATGCGGACAAAGCGAAGTGTGCCTTACACTTGAGCTCTCTACCGTTAAAGAGTTTGAGAAATAGGAACCATTTTGAAGAACTCGGAGTTGGGGAGCAAAAGATACCCCCATCCATTGAGAAACCACCTTAGCTAAAGTTGAAGCAACTACCCTCTCACTTGAGGTATGCTGTTTTAAGGGAATCACCATCACTTCCGGTTATCATTTCAGATTCGTTGGAAAGACTAGAAGAAGAGAATTGCTAAGAGTTTTAAGTGATCACAATAGGGCAATTGGATGGTACATCTAGAATAAAAGAGGTATTAGTCCGACTTTGTGCATGCATAAAATACTAATGGAAGAAGATCACAAGCCATCGGTGGGGCATCAAATGAGGCTAAATCCCAACATGCAAGAAGTAGTTAGAGCGGAGGTCTTGAAACTACTAGATTCGAGTATTATCTATCCAATTTCGGATAGTAAATGGGTTAGTCCGATGCAAGTAGTCCCAAAGAAGTGAGGAATGATGGTGGTTCCAAATGAGAATAATGAATTGATCCCTCAAAGAACCGTCACCGGGTGGAGAGTATTTATAGACTATCGGAAGATGAATAATGCCACTCGAAAGAACCATTTCCCACTCCCGTTCATAGATCAAATGTCGGAGAGGTTGGTCGTTCATGACTACTATTGTTTCCTTGATAGGTATTCCGGCTACAACCAAATCCCTATTGCTCTCGAAGACCAAGAGAATACCACTTTTACTTGTCCCTACGGCACATTTGCATATAGAAGAATGCCATTTGGGTTATGCAATGCACCGGCCACTTTCCAATGATGCATGATGGCAATATTCTCGGATATGGTAGAGAGGTTTATAGAAGTGTTCATGGACAACTTCTTGGTTTTCATATCCTCCTTTGATAATTGTTTGAAGAACTTGGGACTCATTTTGAAATAGTGTGAAGAAAGCAATTTGGTACTAAATTGGGAGAAGTGCCACTTCATGGTTAAAGAGGGCATTGTGTTAGGCCATCGAATCTCATCCAAGGGCATTGAAGTAGATAGAGCCAAAAAAGAAGTCATAGAGAAGTTACCTCATCCCACCTCAATTAAGGGCATTAGAAGTTTTCTGGGAAATGTCGGGTTCTATAGACGTTTCATCAAAGATTTCTCAAAAATCACAAAGCCCCTTTGCAACTTGTTAATGAAAGACACCCCCTTTAATTTTGATGAAGAGTGTCTCCTCGCATTTGAGAAGTTGAAGAATGAGCGTACATACACCCCTATCATGTCAGCCCCCGATTGGGCCCTTTCATTTGAACTCATGTGTGATGCGAGTGATCATGCGGTGGGAGCCGTTTTGGGGCAAAGAAAAGATAAGAAGCTCCATGTAATTTACTATGCAATTCAAACCCTTAATGATGCTCAAGTGAACTATGCCACCAAGGAAAAAGAGCTTTTGGCCATTGTATTTGCCTTTGACAAATTTCGGTCTTATCTAGTGGGCTCTAAAGTGGTTGTGTACACCAACCATGCAGCAATCAAATATTTAATGGAAAAGAAAGACTCCAAGCCATGGTTTCTAAGATGGGTGCTCTTGGTTCAAGAGTTTGACTTGGAGATCCGCGATAAAAAAGGATCGGAGAATTTGGTGGCAGATCACCTTTCAAGACTAGAGAGGGAAGAAGAAATTGAAGTCTCACACCGTATCAATGAGAATTTTTCGGATGAGCATTTACTAGTGGTCCAAGAATTAATGACTCTTTGGTTTACCGATTTCGTGAATTATCTAGCAAATGAGGTCATGCCGGTGGAGATGACTTTCCACCAAAAGAGAAAGTTCCTTTCCAATGCAAAGGCATACTTATGGGAAGAGCCACTCCTTTTCGGGTTTGTAGTGATGGACTCATTAGAAGATGTGTACCCGAGGAAGAGATGAGGGATATCCTCATGCATTGCTACTCCAAGGAGTGTGGGGGTCACTTTGGAGCAATTAGAACCCCAAGAAATGTCCTCCAATCGGGATTCTATTGACCTACATTATTTTGAGATGCAAGGAGTTTTGTGGAAGCATGTGACCGGTGTCAAAGGACCGAAAATATTAGTAAGAGGGATAAGATGCCACCCAATATAATGCTTGAAGTGGAATTGTTTTGTATGTGAGGTGTTGATTTCATAGGGCCATTTCCAAGCTCTTATGGTAACCAATATATCTTAGTGGAGGTTGATTACGTGTCGAAGTGGGTGGAAGCTATAGCCACACCTAAGAATGATGCCAATGTGGTCACTAAATTCCTAAAGAAGAACATCTTCACAAGATTTGGCACTCTAAAATCGATCATTAGTGATGGAGGCTCACATTTTTCGCAACAAGTTGTTTGAAACTTTATTGAAGAAATATGGTGTGAAGCATTAGATCACTACCCCTTACCATCCGTAAGCAAATGGTCAATCGGAGATGTCAAATCGAGAAATCAAGAGCATTTTAGAGAAGACTATGGGAAACCTGCGTAAAGGATTGGGCTAAGAAACTTGATGATGCTCTTTGGGCATATAGGACGGCATTCAAAACCCCATTAGGCATGTCTCCATATAAGCTTGTCTATGGTAAGGCATGTCACCTTCCGGTTGAACTTGAACACAAGGCTTATTGTGCAATCAAAAAGTTGAATTTTGATATGCAAGCGGTATGAGATAAGAGATTGCTCCAACTCAATGAACTTGATGAGATTCAGATTGAAGCATATGCGAATGCCTGAATATACAAGGGAAAGACCAAGAAATGGCATGATAGAAGAACTACGGAGAAAAACTTTCAAGTGGGAAATCAAGTTCTCCTTTTCAAATTAAGACTCCGTTTATTTCCCGGGAAGCTCAAAAGTCGGTGGACAGGTCCCTATACCGTCACTCAAGGTTTCCATACGGAACCATGGAAATTGAAAATGGAAAAAATGAGAGGTTCAAAGTGAATGGGCAATGACTTAAGCTCTATTGGGAGAGTGTTTTGGAGGAGCCTAAGGCAACGATTCTTCTCAAAGAACCCATTTGAGAAATCATCAAAAGGGAGGTACCATATTGTAAATAGTAGTTAGGTCATTTTGCTTTTGTAAATTTAGTTTTTAATTTTGAGTGTTTTATTATTGCAAAGTTGGATTTTCCCTCTCCAAGCATGAATCATGCATTGTGAACTTGTTTTGAAAAGTTTGGATACAATATGGACAATGCATAATTTAGGTTTGGGGGTATTTAAAAAAAAGTTAGAATTGTATTAAACCCATGCAATGATTTGTTTTGTTGAGTTTCATAAGTGTGTAGAGAATGTTTTTGATCAAGCGAACTCAATAGGGTAAAATGGTCACTAGAAGACCAATTGGAGAGGAAGACAAGCTTGGCGCCACTCTACCGGTGCATGAGATGCGTACCACCAGCGCCAAATGCCTGGAGAGCTGCGATGGTGTAGCGCTAGTCCACGAATGCACAAGCAAAAAGCTAGAGCAAGCCATTTAGTGGAACGACTGCGTTTTGGCCAAAAACAACATATGCGCTGGTGCACATGCTCTTGTATTGCGCTGCTCGACCAGCACACATGTCAGATGCGCGAGGATTAAATCCTCTCGATGAGCAGCAAGTGGTCATTCTCTCAAACACAACTCAAAACACTCCCCTCTTCCTCTCAAGTCTCTTAAGCACGAAATGGGTAAGTCCCCTCATAAATCCTCTTGTTTTTCATCGCCTTTCTCCCAATATTGAATGCAAATTCCTATCTACACAATCTAGGGCATAGATTTGGGATTTTTATGTGCTAAGGTTTAGAATCTGGGGATTTTTAGTTTTTAAACTTGCATAGCTTAAAATTGGATGAATTATTGCTTGGGTTTTGTCTATTTGTATCTTTGCATATCATTGAAGCCTTTGTTGGTGTGAATTTGGTCTCATATTAGTTTGTGTTGTGAATTGGGCATTGTTCTTGGGTTTTGGCTAATTGGTTATGGAATTTGGGTGTGGTATTTGATTTTGTGGATATAGAAGTGCTTGTGGAGGTGCCTGGTTGCACCTAGTTCCATTTTGTGTGCAGTTTTAGGGTTGGTTTATCGGGTTTCCAACAGAAATTCTGTCCGAGTGGGTGTAAATATGGGTAAGTCCAAGACTTCTGCAGGGGTATTACCTCAAGTTACTATAGGTACCACTAGGAGCAGAAACAACAGTAATTATGGAACGGGGTATCCACTTAGCTAACCTTATGGACATTTCTTTACCTAGGTTAGTTCAAAAAAGAATGTGGGAGACATTCATGCAGCATCCGGTTGTAGGAAATACAACCTTGGTTAGAGATTTCTATGCCAACATGGTCCAAAAAGTTTTCTTTACCAGCAGTATGGTCCAAATGAGAGGGGTTGCAGTGCAGATCAGTGAGAACATCATTAACACTCATTTTGGCATAACTCTGGTATCCCAAAACACCCTACCTCTAGGATACTGTAGCTTTGACGGGTCTCAAGAAGAGCTAGCTGGGCTTTTGAGAGGAAATGGTGATACCCGATGGGA
Organism: Dipteronia dyeriana; assembly: GCA_032871835.1. Lineage (NCBI taxonomy): Eukaryota > Viridiplantae > Streptophyta > Magnoliopsida > Sapindales > Sapindaceae > Dipteronia > Dipteronia dyeriana. The sequence continues at coordinate 6,263,791 of CM065302.1, forward strand.
TAGAAAGCATCTATTGAAACACATGGAGTTATCGAAGGATCTAACTATCTTGAGCATGTTTATCTCAGCGTCTCTAAAGCCCGTACTCCACATCAGTTCAATCCCAGTGAAGAAGGCTGAGTTGCTAGCTTTTGTTATCACCTCTGCCCCGGTTGATATTGGAAGGATCATTAAAGCAGAGATTTACGATGCAGGGGACATTGACATTAAAGGAAAAAAGAAAAAAACTGCAAGTAGGCCTATTCCTTTCCCGTGCTTAATTATAAAAATATGCAGAGATGCAAGAGTTCTAGAGTAAGGTGATGATAAGATAACCACTGGGGGTAGTGGGCCTATAAATCTCCGTTCTTAGACTAACTCTGTGAGCAAAGCCATGGCTAGTAAGAAGACGAGACCAGAAGGAATTTCCCTTCATAAAGGAGGCTCCAGATCTGAGGGATCAGATGAAGAAGATTATGACTATGGCGTTTCTGGAGATGATAAGGATACAGAGGTCCTAAGCAAAGTAGCCAAATCATGGATAAGCTAGAGTGGTTGATGAAGGCGGTCGGGGAGAGCCAGATTGTTCAGACTCGTATAGAAGGCAAGAGTGATACTCTCTCCTAGCAGTTTTATGATTTCAGAGTAGACTAGAAGGCCAAGATGGAGGATATCAGAACGGACAATGCCGATATAAGGCAGCAGTTGGGCCTCCGGACTTATCAAAGGAGAGTGGCGTAGAAGACCAAAACCACCTCCACCTCCACGTTCCGATGACCAGGGGTTCTCAGCTGTAGATTATATGCACGACTATATGTCAGTTGAAGACCTCGAGAGGGGAAGGAAGGTTAAGGATCCCATGTTTAAGGATTGACCAGACGACTATTTCATACCACCATTTGCTCCGATCGTGTTGCTTTTATTTTGTTTTAGCACTTTTGTTTTTATCTTTTTAGGATATTTAACTTGATGGATTTTCTTTCTTATTGCATTTTAGTTGGAACTTCTCTTTTATTTATTATATTTTATCTCATTCATATTTATTTTATGTCTATCATTTAAACTTTGGTTAAACTAGATTTGTGGATTTGTATTGTGCTTAGCTTTTAGGCTTTGGTGATGTTTACTTTTTATGCGATGTTGTGTTTGTCCCCTTTCCCGCTTCTAAGCTTACATTGTTCATTCATTTCATTTGTGCAAACATTGAGGACAATATTTCATTTAGGTTTGGTGGTGCGGTCATTCGATAGCCAGGTTTTGCTTTTGTATGTCTTGCCTGATTGTTTCGTGTGCTTTATCTTTAAATTTTTATTTTTGCATGATTGTGTGTTTTGGGTCAAATTTCTAACAATTTTGAGGCAGAATTTTGAGCAACAAGGGTTGCTTGTTGAGATGCTTTTGATCTGACCCGTTGTAGAAAATTTTTGGAATGTCATGTATCACTCTAAGGCTGTGTTGGCCAAAGCTGCACCACATTGCTTACACACATCCTACTAGACTCATTGTGCATTAGTGAATGAGGTAGCGCACCTGAGATGTCTAGATCATTAGTGGAGACTACCCATGTGAGCTTCATTGCCTAAATATTACGTCCACAAGAGTGAATTTCAATTTTACTCTCCAAACACTCATCATATAGATATTAGAAATGAGAAAAAGGAACTCTTCTTATTGCATTGAACATTAAAGAACAAATTTTCAAAAGTTGGCCTCATATGATTTACCTTGTTTTCTTGCTATACTCGTACATATAGAGATGACGTAGACAATGTGTGTTAACCACTTAAAATTACCCAAACACGTTCCTAAACCTTGTGTGTGCCTAAATGTCCAAAGAATGTGAACCTACACACTAAACCCAATCACCATATCCACCCCATGTTACATCTACACCACACTAGATTCAAACTATTAACTTTCCCATAACAATGATCATTTCGTGAGGAAAGGAAGATGGAAGCCCCAAAAAGTAATGTACCAAAATGTATTCAATTAGCGTGTACTTAGGCTCATTGTGTAAATTGCACCACTTTATCAAAAAAAAAAATAGTAGAGCCTTAAAATTCCATTGTAAAATGTTGTTTAAATGTAAAGCAACCACTAAAATGTACGAGCTTTGAAAGTCAATAAATTGTCTAGGCGCTAAAAAAGGGAATGTACAAAGGATATTAAGGAAAACACTCTAATGTGGTCATTGTCTCACCAATAAAACCATACCCACCCGACCTCTCCATCACCATCTATCATCAACCACACTTGCACATAAAAAGAAGTCCTAATTGATCTTTAGGAAGGGTCTAGCTTGAAAACAAGGGAGTTATTAATGTTTGATTCCATTCATGAGGTTTATTTGCATGAAACTATTAGCGTCCTTTCAAATTTTCCATATGCCTGTAATTTTGAAAACTTTTTATACATAAACTCCAACTCGTATATGTTTGATGAGCGAGCCTAGGTTCAGTGTGAAAAAATGAGAGAAATCTTGAAAGGCTTAGAGTCAAGGCGAAATGTTATCTAACGACTCATGTGTTCGATGCTTTTGAAGCTAACTCCATAAAGAAGTCTGGAGTTGTAGCACCTCGGTTTACATGTCTTGGCATCCCACTTTACTACAATATGGGTTGGCTAATGTCGCATCCCAACTTTAGTTGGCTCGGTGAAAATTGCAATTGAAAATGGTGTTCTCTTAGTTTAGTTCGGATTAGGTTAATTTACCGTTTTTATTTACTTCGGTTTTGCCCAGGGACGAGAAAAAGATAGGTTTTGGGGTATTTGATAACACCCATTTCTACACTCAGTGTAGCCTCTATATTTGTCAATTGCACTCGTTCCTGAGTAAAAATTGAGTTTTAATGGCGCATTAAGCTTGTGCAGGCTGCTTTAGCAATCCCAATGTAAGAGTGCGAAATTGAGAAAAATTAGAGCCAAAACGAAAGAATTGAAGTCATAAAAGGTCAAGGATGGCGCTGGTGAGGCACCACTAGACCAGTGCCACTCTCACCAACACACGAGATCAGTGGTATTGCGCTGGTGAGGCACCACTCGATCAGTGCAACCCTCACTAGTGCACAATATCAGTGGTGTTGCGCTGGTGAAGTACCACTCGACCAGCGTAACAGTCCAACTCTACAGAACTTTTAAGGTTTTGTGCCTCATTCCTAAACATATAAATACCCCTTCTTGAGCTATTTTGGGCACCTCTTGCACGACCCTAAGCTTCAACTCTCCCTTAACATGCCCAAGTGGTAGTAAATGGTACAAGCAGCAAATCTTGAAAGCCCTGGCACGTCAAGAGTTCTTGATGAATAACAGCTATTGGGGCTTGCCCATTTTCGACCAAATATGCCCAAAATATCTTTGAAAGGGTGGCAGTCTTGCACACAATTTACATTGAATTCACACAAGGATCTTGAGCGACATGTCATGGAAGTCACGTGACCGATCATGTCATTGGCATTTAATTGAGCTGTAAAATAAATATGGCCCAATAGATGTCGATAAATATTGGGTCGTGTTTTTTGTTCTACATCTAAAAGAAGCCCACTTAAATGGTTTTTTCTACTTCGATTTGGTTAAAGAACTTTTTTAAGAAACGACAAAAACCTGAGTGTATTTTTTTACATGTAATTATAGTCTACTAATCTACTATAAACCATTTTTTACTGCAAATGTATGTGTATACATTTAATCGAGTAAGCGGCATACCGAAACTTACACAAATCAACCACTATAAATATGATCTAAAATGGTAAATTTGCGCACAAAAGATGTCTGCTTAGTTTTCCTACAATTTACGATTTAATGGATAAATGTGGATCTCGAACTATTATCATTAGGGGTGTGTAAAAATCCATCAAATCGAACCAGACCGACCAACCTAACTCATAAAGTTTGGGTTGATTCGATTACAAATATAAAGAATGGATGGTTCGGTTTGTCTTTTGGACAACCCGATTAAAGATGGTTTGGTTTGTGTTAGGTTTTAGTTTGTGTTGGCATGAATTCCATATCAAAATGATGTTTACTTGTAATGACTTAGTTATTTAGGTTCATGATGATTCAAGCTTCAAGGAAGAAGAAACAACAAGTCAAAGCAAGTTCTAAGTCTTCAAAGAGAAAGGATTCAATTTGGTTCTACAAAGGTATACTAAGACCTTATCTTTCTCTTACAAGGCTTAGGCACACACACACATATCATACATTTGTGTTCCTGCATAGTTGTGCACCTTTATAGACACACATACACATATTATACATTTGTGTCCCTGCATCGTTGTGCACCTTTATAGGCACACACATATAATTCATTCATATGTGTCCCTACATCGTTGTGCTCCGTGTATAACACATTCACACACTTGGAGATGAATACTCATGCATTGGTTTGGAAATAACATGTTTTGGAATATACATGATTGGAAACTATCTCTATGTAGTTTGCATTCTAGTGTGAATTGTGTTTGTGTGTGTATATATTTGTATAACATGGATATTGAACTTGTATTTAGTCTTAAATCATTCTTGATTGATTTTTGGTCATTTCAGCTACTCATACTATTGATTTCAAGTTCAAAGTCAAAAGATACTACACTTTCAACTCATGTTTCATACATTGTCTTTGTATTCGTATATCAAGTCGAATTATTATTTTTTGGGTTGAGTATCTTATATGTCCATGTCCGTGTGAGAGTTATGGTTCGTAATCCGTAAATGGATTCAAATTTTGAGTTTGAAGGCCGAAGAACGGTAGAAAAACGCGAAGGAAGGTCGAAGGAGAAAGAAGCAAGCATATACTTCTTTCCCGAGATGACGCGTGGCCATCTCGGGTCAGAAGGCTTGCTGCCCCGAGATGCCCACACGCCATCTCAGGCAGCAAACTTGCTTGGCTTCTCTTTTCCCCTCTTGGTCATTTCACATGTCCAAGTCTCCCACTCCTTTATAAACTCTTTCCCTCTCACATTTCATTCTAAGAAGAAATTCAAATCAAGTGTGCAGAATTTTCTCTCTAAATTTTCTCACCTTCCAAACACCATAACTTCTTCATTTGAACTCCGATTTGAGTGATTCAAAGTTGAGAGTGTTCATCTATTCATCCTCCATCGTTTCTCTGAAGGTTTGAGTTTATTTTGCTTCTGTTTTTGGTGTCTAATCATACAAAAACGGGACTGCACCTTGATCAACTAAGGTATTGATTTTCTCTCTAAGTTTTCTTTTAAAACTTGGTCAATTGCCTTGGGTTTTCTTCTTCTACATATATTTGTATATTGTGAGTGTTTTTATTTGTGTTTTTAACACTTTCAAAGCTAGGTTGAGTTTCAATTGAAATCATTCATGTTGAGTTAGTTTTTGATTTTGCCCATGTTATCACATGATTGAGATTGTATTGTGCTAGCTTTGATTCTAGGACTATTTTGTGATCTTTGATTGATTGATTTTGAGAAAAACAGTTCATCACATGTATTAGGCTCTCTTGGCCAAAATTCTCACATAATACATGTGCTTATGTTCTTTTGAGCTATTCATGTGATTTGTTGAATCTATGATTAGGAATATGCTCTAGAACTTATGCTTAGATCTATTTGACATTGTCATATGATTTTAGCATGTTTTAGATTTTTGTGATTTAAACTTGATCTTATGATTTGTTGATCATATCTTGTGATTCAAGTTTAGATATATGCATGAATCTAGTTTGTGATTAATGTTGATCATATCTTATGTAAACTATATTGACTACTCATGCGTGATGAACTAGACTATATGTGATTTGTGCATTCATGCTCATGTCTAGTATTTTCCATAGGATGTGTTGATCATAGCATTCTATGTTGCGTGCTTGTTTGCGTTTTGCATTCATGATCACCTAGATGCCTTGTAAGAAGGAAGTCTTGATAATAGGTGTGAAACCTATGGTGTTGAGCAAGAAGTCTTGGCAAGAGGTGTGAAGCCTCGGATTGTCGAGTAAGAAAGTCTTGGCTAGAGGTGTGAAGCCTTGGATAGTCGAGCAAGAAGTCTTGCCTATAGTTGGGAGAACTCGGATAGGTGAGCAAGGAAGTCTTGACTAGAGTCGGGATGACTCGAATAGTTGAGCAAGAAGTCTTGCCTTGGGTTGCAAAGATCCAGATAAGGTGAGCAAGGAAGTCTTGACAAAAGGTGTGAAGCCTCAGATTGTTGAGCATAGGGCGGCAACTTCTAGAGTAGGATAAGAGGGTAGTTTCTAGGTGAAGATGTCACTTGGGAGATTGTACTTGTCTTATCTACTAGTGGATTTTGTTTACCGGTGGCTGCTAGGCCATGGATGCTTCCTTTTCGGAGGTTTACCATGTTATATCTTGTGTCAACTTTTCTCTATCCCTATTTCTCTAATATTTGTATTGTGGATAGAACTCTTTATATATGTTGACTTCCTCTTTATAAAATAGATTGTGTATGTGTTACAATTACTTGTTTGTATCACATTTTACTTGTGTTTATATATTGATTAATTGTCTTTAATTAATATATATATTGTGATACAAGCAATCTAGAGGGACAAACTTTTGTTTGTTTCTAAGGGAGTCGAAAAAGGTGCCTAACCTATTCAACCCCCCCCCCCCCCCCCCCCCCCCCCCCCCCCCCCCCCTCCCTCTAGATTAGCCTTGAGCATTTAACCGTGATTGTATTTTCAGTTTGGGGTTGAATGAAATAATTCACCAACCCACAACAAACCAAATATTTAAAAAAGTAAAACTAAAATATAAAATTCACATGCGTTTTTTATTTAGTATAGGTTTTATAACTTTTACCGATTACTTTAAACATATATATATATATATATATATATATATATATATATATTAATAGAGGCGAAGCCAGAATTTTGGCTTTAAGGGGACCAGGACAAAAACTAATATTGTAGGTCACGTAATCTTTAAATAATATCATAAAGAATCTCATATAAAAGAAAGTATGGAATCTTACATCTGATATTTTTCAACAAAATGTGATACCATTTGGTGTTAAAAGTAATGATATAAATAAATAAATAAAATAGACATTAACTAATTAAAATGTAATACGTCTATTTTATAATTAAAAAATTATTTATAACTAATCAATCTAATTTTCTTCATAATTTTCATTTTAATTATATAATTAAAGAGTATATGAAAAAACATCTTTTATTTTGTTACAAAACCTAGATCTATTCTTAACGGTATGCCGTATGCATAACTGAAAATAATATTTTAGTAGTTCATGACTTATAAAATATAAATGTCAGTAGATTAATTAAAATATCATTATACCATTGATATGTTTAATTCACAATTATTTACATGCTCGTAATTTAATTTTATAATATTCATATCAAACCAAATTAAATTATAATAATTTTGAACAAAATTTAAATAATAAACTAATAAAAAAATTATCAAAATCATATTAATAATTAACCTAACAAAATAAATAATATAGGTCATCTCTATAAGAGTTTAATATTTACTTAGTTTGTTTTAAAGACATCTAAAAAAATAATATTGTATATATAATATACACTAGATTAGGCAATAATGTAAGAAATAATAGGAAATGAAAATATTAAAATGGACCGGTTTTGTTTCCTAATTTTATTGTCAATAAAATTATGGAAATAAAAATTATTAGTTAATTTATATTATTAAAATATAAATAGAAAATTATAAAATTATTATATTATAAATTATTAGTTAATTTATATTATATGCTATAATATAATATTACCAATACTTAATATATATTATAATATAATATTACCAATTCTTAATATATATTATAACATATAGTTTTTTTTTATTGATTTATGTTTTAAATTTACATATGATATATATTTTTTTTATTGGTTGGGGGGGCCATGGCCCTTATGGGCCTCCCTAAATTCACCTCTCTCTCTCTCTCTCCCTATATATATATATAATATTTTATGTTATGATTTTTTTATTTAAATATATTTTATAATATAATCAATAAAAAAAAAAATCGTATTCAAATCTAAATAGATAAACCAATCCAAACCAATCCAACCTTTTTTTGTTTGGTTTGGTTTGTATTAGTTTAAAAAAATTAAATTGGTTTGGTTTGGGTTGAAATATAGCCAAACCAATCCATATTTTGGTTTAGTTTGACATTGAACTTCAGCTCAAACCAAACCGAAAATGCATATCCCTAATTATCATATATTTAAAATAGAAAGTGTGAAATGGTTTTTCTAATGATAAACTAAATACTTAATGACTACCATTATATATATTCAAAGGCATATCAGATAAATTACATGATCAAATTTAATTATCGATAAGGAAGCACATGATCATATAAAATAAGCATTTTTTTTAGGCCATTGGAGCAGAAAAGGGTATTATCACTAAAGTCTCTATTTTTTAACGAATTATCACTTTTTTTAAACATCTTTACCATAATAGTCACTTTAATCCCTTAGTTTTTCAAAATACATCAATTTAATCCATTTGACTAAAAACTAACGGCAAACTATAACAGAATATGTAAAAGTAAAACTTTTTTAAAGATTTGTTGATTTAAACGTGTATATATATGGTCCAATTATAGAGGCTTCAATCTGAAAAAAAACAGAGTATATATAAAAACAAAAGAAGGCCAACAAATGATACACATAGAAATCAAACTATTTCACTCTCAGGCACACTAAAATTTAACTAAATAAAAATAAGAACTTAGATTGGAAACAACACAACCAAAGCATTTCAAAAAACTTCTAAAAGAACCAAATTTAGTGAAAAACTGAATACGATAATACTGAGTCAGTATAGAACGAACCAATCAACACATTCAATTGAGTTGACCCACTCAAGAAAACCACCAAGCGACGGCTAAACAAAGCAAAAAGCTGTGAACAGCGAGCAACGAGCAGCGAGCGGTGAAAGACGGTGTTGAAGGACCAACTAATGACAAAAGATGACGACCAACGACAAGCAGCGAGCGTCATATACGATCATAGAGAGATTTAAGTTTAGAGATTTAAGTTATTTCTTTTTAAGTGATTTAACTTGTCAAATATTTTATATTTTTAGGTCTTTTTATATAATATTTTCCGTGGATGGACATCCGTGGCAGAACAGTTGCAGCAATAGCCATCTTTTTTTGTAGTGCTTGTTCTTTAGGGGGGGGAGGGGGGAGATATTACTTTCAATCAAGTAGTGATCATCGGCCACAAATGTCTTGATTTTAACACCTCCAATTTCGATGTCTTATTTACTCAATTTGGATAGTATATAGATAGATTAAGTAACAAAAGACCGACTATTGTTATTTCTTTTGATTTTGGAAGTTTCAATAACTGATTAAGATAATAACAATCATCAATTATATTACATGTGCAGTAATAAATGTTAACCGTACTATTAAAATCTATGGACACATCCCCATATCCCCTCTTACCCTCTCTTAGCATCAAATGTACATTGTAACCTCTTCCTTTACACCAGGAACATATTACAAAAATGTGTAAATATAGATTTCTCTTTTCAGTAGTGTGAGAACAGAGCAAGAACAACCCAACCGAACTTTTCAGCGGTTATAAAAGTGTTGTTATTTTATTTAAGTTGATTTTGGTTCTTTTATAATTATATATATATATATATATATATATATATATATATATATATATTTACAATATTTTTGGATTTTGGTACTTTGCATTTAATTAATTCATTAGCAACATTAAAGTTTTGAAGAGCTTTCTTTTTATTTTATTTTAAGAAAAACCTATTGTAAAAATCTATTAGATGGTAGTATGCCGGTATGGTACTCAAATGAGTTTTTACTTTATTTATTACTTTTATTTTAATAATTTTTTAGTCCAAACAGACATATTTTAATATTTTAATCTTACAACACTTCTTCCTCTATTAACGATCGAATAAAGTGGTACTGCAGGTCTATATGCTTGGTCCTAGAATGGAACGCCGAATTCTTGACCAAATGTATTGAACTTTGACTGTCACTATGCAACACGTTCATCACCTGATTAAATCCCAACTCGGCTAACAACCCTTATAACCATATTAACTCCTTGCTTGCTTATGTCATAGCCACATACTCTGCTTCAATTGTAGAGATTGTCACTATCTTTTGCAACTCGGACACCTAACCAATCACGGTACTCGCTATTGTAAACACATATTCAGTGGTACTTCTTCTATGATCCACCTCTCCGGTAAAATCTGAATCCACATAACCTTTTAGCTCGAGTTCATCTCTTCTGAAGGTTAGACTTCTCTCTGTCGTACCCCGCAGGTATCTTAGGATCCACTTCACGGCCTCCCAGTGAGGCTTGCCCGGATTGGACATGTATCGGCTCACAACTCCCACTACTTGGGAAATGTCTGGTCTTGTGCAAGTCATGGCATATATTAGACTTCCAATGAATAGAGCGTAAGGAACTCTGGCCATGAAGTCCTTCTCCTCTTCCGCTTTTAGACTCTAATCCTTGGACAACCTGAAGTGACTACCCAAAGGTGTTCTCACAGGTTTCGCGTCTCCCATGCTGAACGTCTGTAACACCTTCTAAACATACTCTGCTTGTGAAAGCTTCAATGTACCTTCTTGTTTGTTTATGCTAATCCTCATTCCAAGGATTTGCTTTGTTGGACCCAAATCCTTCACCTCAAATTCACTCGAGAGTTGCTTCTTCAAGTTGTTAATCTCTTCTAAATCTGCACCAGCTACTAATATGTCATCAATATAAAGTAGCAAAATAATAAAACTTGACTTAACCTTTTTGAAGTAGCAGCAGTAGTCAGCATTGCAACTCAAGTAGCCATTCCCTTGTATGAATCCATCAAACTTCTTGTACCATTATCGAGGAGCTTGTTTTAAACCATACAAGCTCTTTGTCAACTTGCATACCAACTCTTCATTGCCAACTTCTACAAACCCCTCCGGTTGCTATATGTATATCTCCTCCTCCAAATCTACATGAAGAAAAGTAATCTTCACATCTAACTGCTCCAAATATATCCCTTTTGCTGTGAAAATACTCAACACTAACCGGATCGTAGTTAGTTTAACAACGGGAGAGAAAATTTCTGAGTAATCAATACCTTCAATTTGTTAGAAACATTTAACTACGAGTCGTGCTTTGTATCTCTTAGAACCATCATGTTCCTCTTTGATTCGAAACACCCACTGATTATGTAGGGCTTTCTTTCCTTCACAAAACTTAGCTAACTCCCAAGTTTGGTTAGATACCAACGACTTCATCTCATCCTTCATTGCAAGCTCCCACTTGCTCACATCTTCTCCCTGACATGCTCGTCATAGTACTCAGATTCTCCCGTATCTTTCAGAAGCATGTATTGCAAGTACTTCCTATTTGGTATAGAAGTTTGAGTTGATCTTCTCAACGTATTTTGAATCTGTCGCTGAAACATCTCTAAGTGGGATAGGTACTTATACCTAGGGCTTCACACCTTGCTCTTCATCATTATGTTTAATATGTTCCATGATCCATATGTCATGTACATCATCTGGTCCAAAATACTTTGGCTCTTTCGACTCAAACACCTATGTGTTTCTGTCTTTGTACATGACCCTTTCATTGAAGACTACATCTCTACTTTTGATCATTTTACGATTTTGATCATCCCACAGTTTGTAACCAAATTCATCTTCTCCGTAGCCTACCAAGCTAAACTTTATTAACTTGGCGTCTAGCTTACTCCTCGCATGATCCCCTACATGTATATAAGAAACACACCCAAACACTTTAAGATGAGAAAGTTTTACCTCTTTCCCAGTCCAGATCTCCTCTGGTATAGTGAGGTCCAAGGGCTTTGATGGTCCTCTATTGATTAAATATGCTGTTGTATTGACTATTTTTGCCCAGAATTGTTTTGGTAATCCTGAATGTAACCTCATACTTCTAGCTCTCTCAGTCAATGTCCTATTCATCCGTTCTGCTATGTCATTCTACTGTGGAGTTCCAGGAACCGTCCTATTGAGCGTTATCCTGCTCTGGTAACAAAATTTCTTGAACTCATTGTCTTCATATTCTCTACCATTGTCTGAATACAGCTTTTGGATCTTCTACTCTGTCTCGTTCTCAACCCTGGCTTTCTATCTCTTGAAAACATCAAATACCTTAGACTTGTATTTTAGGAAGTAAACTCATACCTTTCTAGAGTGATCGTTGATGAAAGTGATGAAGTACTGTTTACCCCGGTTGACAAGACTGAAGTTGGACCCCAAACATCGGTGTGTACTAGTTCCAGCTTCTCCTTTACCAGTGTTTTTCCGATCCTTTTAAAGCTCACTCGCTTATGTTTTCCCAGAATGCAGCTCTTATGGAAATCAACTTCAACGGATTTTAATTCTGGCAACTTACCATTCAAATGCAGACATTTTAGCCCCTGAATACTCATGCGCCCAAACCTCTGGTGCCATAAATTCGGGTCATCTTTACCTTCCGCCATTGCGACCGAACTATAACCATCCATGGTTATGTAAAGCGATCCAGTCTTACATCCTCGGACAATTGTCATAGCTTCTTTTGAGATCTTCCACTTATCACCTGTGAAAGTTATCATGTAACCATCTGAAGCTAGTTGCCCAATGGAGATTAAATTCTTCCTCAAGTCTGGTATATTCCTCACATTATCGAGCTTCCAAACTGACCCTTGCAGTTGAATCTTCACATCTCTCTTCCCGGTAATGTCGCATGATTGATCGTCACCAAGATACACTTTACCTAAATTTATGTAGACGCAGTTCACGAGCAATTCCCTGTGATGTGTGGCATGGAATGACATTCCCGAATCCAGTATCCAGAACTTTGTCTTGCTTTCCAATGAGCAGATAAGGCAGATATCTGACTCCTTCGATACACAATTTGTACTACTCTTTCCCTTATCTTTCTTATCAGATCTACACTCATACGAGAGGTAGCCTTTCTTACCACAATTCTGACACTCTACATCCTTTTCACTTTGTTGTTGGTTTCCCTAATAGTTAGCTTGATTATTGGATTTGGACTTTTCTCTTGACTTTGATCTTCCCCGTTAATTTGTGTTCCGATTTCTGCTTCTGCATTCTCTACCTTCCAAATTCAGTGTTGAAGATATAAACACCGCTAATCCCTCTTCACGCATCCTAATCTCTTCAGTCATGATCATGTTTACAAACTACTGAAGATTCGATTTTTTTTCCCGAACGAGTTGGCAATTAACTGTGTAAAGTCCTCAATTGTTGATTGGCTTATTTCGTGAACAAATCATATTTTGGGGGTATTATGTAAGGGTAGCTTAGGCTCTCAAGACCTCAAGAGGAGAAGCACTGAAGGTAAAATTCTTGTGCTTACTTGCTTTGAAGAGATAGTTGCACCCTCACATATTCATGCATAACTCTTATTCATATATGTTGTATGATTATTCTTGTGTGCATTTTGATTTAAATGAATCTTGTTTGATATATTTGCATCTTGTAATTAAAGTTTTATGTCATGCTTGGCATTAGAATAGGATGCACTTTCATCACTCATGAACTTATTGATTTTGTGTGTTTGAGTGATTGAAAAGTAGGCTTTGCGCTGGTGGTGCGCTACTAGACCAGCGCACCTCACCAGCGCAACATTCCAGTGGATCATCGCATGTGTTGCGCCACTGAGCTGCGTTGTTGCACCCGTGCACAGTTGAAAAAAGTGGATGTGCACTGGTGGTGCGCCACTCGTCTAGCGCAGCCTCACCAGTGTAAAAATTCTAGAGAATTTACACATGTGTTGCACCACTGGGATGCACCACTCGTCCAGCACCTATTGTAAAATTAGGTTGTGCGTTGGTGGTGCACTATTCGACCAGCGCACTTCACCAGCGTACACAACGGAAGCTGGAACGTTTTTTCCAAAATGACCTCACTTTGTTTGGAGCTCATATATATATAACTCATTTTCTTAAGGTCGTGTAAGAGTTCAATATATCATATATTTTCCTTAGAACACATTTCAAAGGAAAAACACTTTCAAGAACTCATTTTTAATCACTCAAAGCATTCCCATGTGCATCAAAACTTCATCTTGCATCATCTAAGTTCATTTTGAGTGCAACTATGGATATGGTTGCTTCATCACATCTTGTTTGGTAAGTTCTTCACTACCTTCTTACAAGTTAAGTGTTTTACTTGCTAAATCTTCTCTTTAATTATTTGTATACTCTTAGAAGATTTTCTAGATACAAATTAGAGATTTTTGTGATGCCATGATTGAGTGTTGTATTGTGATAGCTTCATAAGATTGTTTGATCTCTGTTTAGCTAAGCTTCTTGAACATGTCATTTAGCTCTTGATATCTAGGATTGCATTAATTGTCATCTCATTATCCTAGATAAACATTTAAGGTTTCGTAGCCTTGTTTGTTCATTGAATATCATCATATATTCACTTAGGACATTTTATCTCTTCATTGAGAAATAAGACTTGTGTTGCTTCCGGGAGTAGGTAGCTTAAATCGCAAGCAAGATGGACTAGGTTCACTTATACTGGGATTAGGTTGTAATTCCTTTGCCATAAGTGGATTCAAGGTTCTAGTGTGGCGCACTCATCAGCCCCTGATTTTTTCCATTTGTAGGGTTTCCACATATATCTCAAGTGTCGTTTATATTTTTGCATTTTTACACTTGTGGGGTAACCAGTTGGGAGTATTTTCGTAATCTTGACCTTTAACAAAAATTGGGTAAATTTGTTTAAAATTTATTCACCCCCCTCTAGATTAATATATTACACACCATTATATTTATTTTAATTGGTATCAAAGCAGGTTCCTAGACATACATAGGTGATCCTTGCTCATTTTGGTGTGTGTATTGATAATTCATACATTTGCATTCATATCATTAATTCATCAAACACAATGAGTAGAAACAATGGCAACGAGGGAGCTTCTAGCACTAGACCTTCACTCGGATTGAATTATGTCTCTTGGAAAGGCAAGATGGAGTCGTACATTTGCGAAATTCATGACAGGGCATGGATGGCAGTCAAAGATTGCTACACTCCACCCATGATGACTCCTACAGATGGAGGAGATGATGTACTCAAACCAAAGGCACAGTGGAATGCATAAGAGTTTGAGTCTTCAAAGTGGAATAGGAAGGCAGTGCATGCCATCCTATGTGCAATGGATGATAACCAGTACAAGTTGGTTCAAAATACTAGGATAGCTAATGAAGCATGGGATATCCTAGAAGTTGCACATGAGGGAACAGATGTGGTTAAGGTGTCGAAGCTTCAAGTTCTCCAAATATAATTTGAGTTGCTCAAGATGGATGAGAACGAGTGCTTCAATGACTTTAAAGTAAGGTTGATGGATATAGTGAACCAAAGTCATCAACTTGGTGATTCTTATTCGGATAGGAAGATCAAGCAGAAGATTATGAGATCTCTACCTGATAGATTTGAGTCTAAGGTGACGGCTTTAGAAGAGAATAGTGGTTACAAGGATATGAAGCCAAGTGAAGTGATTAGGAGGCTTTTAGCTTATGAATCTAGGAAATGTCTTAACCCCACACCATCGAAAAGCAAAAAGATATTGCTTTGTAAGCCTCCAAAGTTGAGAAGGAGGAGAGTGATGACTCGGATGAAGAAATGGCCTTGCTAAAGAGGAAGTTCAAGAAATTCTACAAGTTCGAGAGGAAAGGTTTTGGATCCAAGGGTCAAGACTTCAAGAAAAAAGCTCCCTTCAAAAAGTTTGAGCCTAGGCAAGAAAAGACCGAGAAGAAAGGAGTCAAATGCTATTAATATGGTGCAATAGGCCACTTTGCCCCGGAATGTGTAAATCACAAGTTCAAGAAAAAGGGAAAAGTGATGGCTGCCATATGGAGTGAAAGTGATAACGCCAATGAAGGAGATGAGTCTTCGGATGATGAAGAACTCATGGCCAACTTCATAGCCTTTACATCCTCTCTTAGGAGCAAAGATGCTAGTGAAGAAGAAAATGAGAGTCAAGAGAAAAACTACTCAAGTGATGATGGATCTTCATCACAATCCACAAATGGAAGTGCGGATATGATGGATCTCAAGGACTATATGACAAAGTTTGAGAGTTTAAGGTTAAAAAACAAGAATGAAATTAAGAGATTAAAAGAAGAAAACCTAGACCTCTCAACTCAAGTTGACCAACTAAATGAAGAGTTGGTGAGATCTAAGAGGAGTGAAGAAGGGTTAAAGAAGGAGCTTGAAGATGCTAGAGAGTTGTTGGCCAAGATGAACTCTAGCACCAAAAAACTTAACCATATGCTAGATATTGGAAAGAGGCCGAGTGACAAGAAAGGACTTGGGTTTGAAGATGATAATGTGTCCTCCACTCCAAGCAATACCATCTTTGTAAGAAGCATGAACTTCAATGGGTCCTCTTCTCATCAATCACCTTGGAAGAAACTTGACCTAGAAGAGTGTTCAAGTAGTGCTCAAGTGAAGGTGGCATCAAGAAGCCTACCTCAAACCCATCTCACAAGGGC
This sequence comes from Dipteronia dyeriana, assembly GCA_032871835.1. Classification (NCBI taxonomy): domain Eukaryota; kingdom Viridiplantae; phylum Streptophyta; class Magnoliopsida; order Sapindales; family Sapindaceae; genus Dipteronia; species Dipteronia dyeriana. The sequence continues at coordinate 6,280,269 of CM065302.1, forward strand.
TCCTTAAGCTAACTTCCCTCAACCGAAAATCAATCAAGGGAAGAGACCTATCATGCAAGCTCAACAAAGGAAGCAATCAAGTCTTGCTCAACAACAAAGAAGGAAAGCTCCTCAACAACAATCAAGACAACCACAAAGATATGGGAAGGCTCCAATGCATCCTCAAGGTTATGGTATGATTCCTAACTTCATTCTTACATGTCATTTTTGTGGTATCGATGGTCACATTAGACCAAATTGCTTTAGATATATTAAATTGTATAGGATTGAAAGCATGATAGAGAAGAAAAAGAATAAAGCCATGATGCATGTCACTAGGAAAAATGGAACAACTTTGCATGATCCTAGGACACTTAGAGCCCATGTACCATTGACCACTAGGAAGAAAAATACTGCACCTAGGTGGATTAGAAAGGATGAACACTTTTGCCATGTTGCACATATTTCCTTGAATGCTCATTCTTGTGATTTTTGGTATTTGGATAGTGGGTGCTCTAGGCACATGACTGGAAATAAGAGTTTCTTTAAGACTCTTGTGATGGAGGAGGGAGGAAATGTCACTTTTGGTGATAGATAGAAAAGAAGGTTAAAGGAAAGGGAACCATTTCCATTCCCGGATTACCCTTCTTATCCAATGCTTTATATGTTAATGGTTTAAAAGCCAATTTGATAAGCATTTCACATCTTAGTGATGAAGGACTTTCCGTCTTGTTTAGGAAAAATGATTGTTCTATCCTATTGCCAAATGGACAAACCTTGTTAAAAGGTATGAGATCTAGTGACAATTGTTATTGTCTTGAGGCTAGGAGTATCTCTTACAATGTGTCCAAGGATGAACAAATTGAGTTGTGGCACGAAAGACTTGGTCACATGAACTTTAGGGATTTAAGAATCTTAGATAAGTTCAATGTTGTGCGAGGCCTTCCCAAGCTTGAGAAAAAGGTTAATGATGTTTGTGGACCTTGCCAACAAGGGAAGTAAACCAAAAGTATGCACAAAAAGGGCAAGTATATAACCACCAAGGAACCTCTAGAGCTTCTCCACATGGATCTTATAGGTCCTATGCAAACCGAAAATTTAGATGGAAAGAGATACATTTTTGTGTATGTAGATGAGTTCTCTAGGTACACTTGGACCTATTTCCTTAGAGAAAAATCTGAAACTTTTGACAAGTTTAAAATGCTTTGTTCTAAAATTCAAAATGAAATGAACTCCAAGATTAAAATCATTAAGAGAATTAGGAGTGACCATATAAAAGAATTTGAGAATGTCCATTTTGAAAATTTTTGCAATAGTCTAGGCATCTCTCATGAGTTTTCGGCTCCTAGGACACCTCAACAAAATGGAGTTGTTGAGAGGGAAAATGGAGTTGTTGAGAGGGAAAATAGAGTTCTTCAAGAAATGGCCTGTGTGATGTTACTTAGCAACAATGTCCCTAGGAATCTTTGGGCCGAAACTATCAATACGGCATGCTACATAGGAAATAGAGTCTTCTTTAAGCCATACACTAGAAAAACCACCTATGAGTTATGGAAAGGTAGAAAGCCAAATGCTAGCTACTTCCACACCTTTGGAAGCAAATGCTACATTTTGAATGACCGTGATCAACTTGGAAAATTTGATGCTAAGAGTGATGAGGGTATCTTCATTGGCTATGCCTTGAATAGTAGAGCCTATAGAGTTTTTAATCTAAGAACTAAGACCGCAATGGAATCATCTAATGTTGTCATTGATGCTACTAGGCTCAAAACTAATAGCCATGAGGAGGAGGTAGATTTAGCTGATGACTCCTTTTTGGAGAAGGTTGTTGATGTCTCTAATGTTGAAAAGACTAACCTGATGATGACATAACACAACCTATTGATAGGCTTCCTCATTGAACTCAAAAGAACCAGCTCCATGGGTTAGGAAACTCCATGACAAAGATGACATTATTGGAGAGGTTAGTGAGGGTGTTAGGACTATGTATCAAATGCTAATCTAATTAGCTACACTTGTTACACCTCTCAAATAGAGCCCAAGAAAATTGATAAAGCTTTAAAAGATGAATTTTGGGTTCTTGTCATGCAATAAGAGCTTAACCAATTTGAAAAAAATGAGGTTTGGACTCTAGTTCCTAGGCCTAAAAACACCAATGTGATAGGCACCAAGTGGGTATATAGGAACAAATCCGATGAGGATGGCAACATTGTGTGAAACAAGGTTAGGATTGTAGCACAAGGGTACTCTCAAATTGAGGGTATTGATTTTGAGGAGACATTTGCTCTCGTTGCTAGGATTGAGTCCATTAGGCTTCTTTTATCTATTTATTGTTTGCACAAGTTCAAATTGTATCAAATGGATGTTAATAGTGCCTTCCTCAATGGTTTTTTGCAAGAGGAAATGTTTGTTGAGCAACCCAAAGGGTTTGTAGATCTTCACCACCCTAATCATGTCTATCACCTCAACAAAGCTTTATATGGGTTGAAACAAGCACCAAGGGCTTGGTATGAGCATCTCACCCAATATCTCATAGACAATGGCTACATTAGGGGTAGTGTTGACAAGACTTTATTCATCAAGAAAAATAAAGATGAGCTCTTTATAACTCAAATCTATGTTGATGATATAGTCTTTGGTTCCACAAATGACACAAAAGTCCAACAATTTGTTGAGGTCATGTCTCATGAGTTTGAGATGAGTCTAGTTGGTGAGCTAAGTTACTTTCAAGGTTTACAAATTAAGCAAATGGATGATGGGATTTTCATATACCAAGCTAAGTATGCCAAAAACCTAGTGAAGAAATTTAGCCTTTAAAGTGCCAAACATTGTGATACACTCATGAGTACCACTTTAAAGCTAAGTAAGGATGCTAGTGGTAAAAGTGTGGACCAAACTTTATATCGTGGCATGATTGGTAGCTTGCTCTATTTGAATGCAAATAAGCTCGATATCTCCTTTAGTGTGGGTGTATGTGCTAGGTACCAATCGGATCCTAAGGAGTCCCATCTCTATTCTGTTAAGAGAATCATTCAATATGTGAATGGGACATCCAACTATGAGATTTGGTACTCTTTTGACACTAATGCTAGTCTTGTAGGCTTTAGTGATGCAGATTGGGTAGGAAATTGTGATGCTAGGAAAAATACATTGGGCAGTTGCTTTTTTCTTAGGAACAACCTTGTCTCTTGGTTTTGCAAGAAGCAAAATTTGTTTTCCTTGTCCACGACTGAGGCCGAATACATTACTGCTGGGAGTGGATGCACACAACTCCTTTGGATGAAGCAAATGCTAGTCGACTACTGATTCAATCAAAGTACTCTTACTCTCTTTTGTGATAACATGAGTTCAATTAATATTTCAAAGAATCTGGTTCAGCATTCTCGGACTAAGCATATTGACATCCGTCATCATTTCATTCGAGAACTAGTTGAGAGCAAATTCATAGTACTTGAGCATGTAGGTACTAATGATCAACTAGCGGATCTATTTACTAAACCCTTAGATGCTACTCGATTCAAGACTCTTAGTAGATCTATTGGGATTTGTTTAACGGAGTGATGTGTTGTGGTCTTTGACCCCATAAGGGGAACTCAAGCAAAGAGAGCTTTTGTATACTTGTTGCATCCATTTTTCTTTAAATGTTTATGCTCCTTTATTGATTGCTTGAGTAGCTTGGTTGCACTTATATATTATATTGTATTTTCTTTAATAAGTGTGAACTTTGCTTTGATTACAATCCATGTCATATTTATGTTCAAACATGCATTTTGGGACTAGGAGATTTACATAAGAAGTACATGTTGAATGACCTATAATTATCTCCATGACATGATGATTCTTAAATGACATGCTAATGAAAAATGATTAAGCATGAATTGTTGATTGCAATTGTTAAATGTAAAATATTGTGTGAAAAGAAGCTAGTGAGACTAAAATGTTGAATCAATGTCTTTCTTTCTTTATTGGTTGAACATGGCTATTATCATACGGGTATCCTCCCGGAAAAATCAAATAGGGTGCAAAGTTGCTCATGCCATGTTTAGCTTATAAAGTTGGATATAGTGCCATTTAAAACATGAATCTATAAAACTCTATATCCTTGCTTCTCTCATGGAAAATGGTGAAATTGGTTCGAATTATATTGGAAACCTTTGTCATTTGCTTTTCCAATTACCATTGCTTTTGGACTTGAATGCAACATGTCTTGTATTCAAAGTTTTTTTGATTCATACATTTTCTTCAAATAAATCTCCTTGTTTCTCTCCTATTAATAGAGTTGCATAAATGTGGCTTATATAATTATGCAACAATCTTGTATGCTCTTTTCTTTCTTTGCCTTGAGTGACCAGGTTGGGGACTTCTCCTTTGCCTATATCATGACAAAAAGGGGGAGTAGCATTGACCTAGCATTGTGATGTTAGGGGAGTAGCATGTGTTGGCTTTTAGGGGGAGCATTGCATGAGTGCACTTGTTTGAGGGGAAGATTACATGTAGGGGGATTAACCAGTTGAAGGGGGAGCATTTCATGATGTCATACTCATATTATTGAATACAATTGCTTTTGTGTTATATTCACTTGATCATCTCACATGCACTTGGTTGGAAAGTATATTTGTGCTTACTTTATGTGTAGGGTTGATAGTTCTACAAGAGATTGAAGATTTGAAGTTTTTTTTTATGTTTATCTCTTTGTAATGTAGAATATCCTCCCAATGTTTTATTTTGTTTTGTGAGGATCCATGTGAGTGGTGGTTTTGTCACGAAATAGCCAAAAGGGGAGATTCTAAAGTCCTCAATTGTTGATTGGCTTATTTCGTGAACAAATCACATTTTTGAGGTATTATGTAAGGGTAGCTTAGGCTCTCAAGACCTCAAGAGGAGAAGCATCGAAGGTAAAATTCTTGTGCTTACTTGCTTTGAAGAGATAGTTTCACACACTCACATATTCATACATAACTCTTATTCATATATGTTGTGCGATTATTCTTGTGTGCATTTTGATTTAAATGACTCTTGTTTGATATATCTACATCTTGTAATTAAAGTTTTATGTCATGCTTGACATTATAATAGGATGCCTTTTCATAACTCCTGAACTTGTTGATTTTATGTGTTTGAGTGATTGAAAAGTAGGATTTATGCTGGTGGTGCGCTACTCGACTAGCGCACCTCACCAACGTAACATTCCAGTGGATCATCGCATGTGTTGCGCCACTGAGCTGCGCTGTTGCACCTGCACACAGATGAAAAAAGTGGGTGTGCGCTGGTGGTACGCCACACGTCTAGCGCAACCTCACAAGCGCAAACATTCCAGAGAATTTGCGCATGTGTTGCTCCAATGGGATGCGCCACTCGTCCAGCACCTATTGTAAAATTAGGTTGTGCGCTGGTGGTGCGCTACTCGACCAGCGCACGTCACCAGCGCACACAGAGAAAGCTGGAACATTTTTTCCAAAATGACCTCACTTTGTTTGGATCTCATATATATATATATATATAACTCATTGCCTTAAGGTCGTGTGAGAGTTCAATATATCATATATTTTCCTTAGAACACATTTCAAAGGAAAACACTTTCAAGAACTCATTTTTAATCACTCAAAGCATTCCCATGTGAATCAAAACTTCATCTTGCATCATCTAATTTCATTTAGAGTGCATCTATGGATAGGGTTGCTTCATCACATCTTGTTTGGTAAGTTCTTCACTACCTTCTTACAAGTTAAGTTTTTTACTTGCTAAACCTTCTCTTTAATTATTTGTATACTCTTAGAAGATTTTATTGATACAAATTAGAGATTGTTGTGATGCCATGATTGAGTGTTGTATTGTGATAGCTTCATAAGATTGTTTGATCTATGTTTAGCTAAGCTTCTTGAACATGACATTTAGCTCTTGGTATCTAGGATTGCATTAATTGTCATCTCATTATCCTAGATAAGCATATAAGGTTTCCTAGCCTTGTTTGTTCATTGAATATCATCATATATTCACTTAGGACATTTTATCTCTTCATTGAGAAGTAAGACTTGTGTTGCTTCCGGGAGTAGGTAGCTTAAATCGCAAGCAAGATGGACTAGGTTCACTTATACCGGGATTAGGTAGTGGCAGTGGATTAAACCTGGATTAGGTTGTAATTCCTTTGCCATTAGTGGATTCGAGGTTCTAGTGTGGTGCACTCATCAGCCCGTGGTTTTTCTCATTTGAAGGGTTTCCACGTATATCTCAAGTGTCGTTTATATTTTCGCATTTTTATACTTGTGATTTTATTGTAACTAGTTAGGGACATTTTCATAATCTTGACCTTTAACGAAAATTGGGTAAAAAAATTTAAAATCTATTCACCCCCCCTCTAGATTAAAATATTACACGCCATTATATTTGTTTCAGACTGACTTGTCGTTGTCCAACTTTCTGGCAATTGGGTGAGAAGAAACGCCGCCATAAACTCTTCATCAAAACCCATAGACAAAGAACATAACTCGTCCTTCACTTTTTTGGACTGATTTAAAAAATCTTTAAAGTTTTGACCCTCCGCCATCTTCAAGGTTGATAACTTCTTGACAAAATGGACTTTCCTTACTTTAGAAGGTTGTTCGTATAGGTATGATAGAGTATCCATTATATATTTGGCAGTCTGTTGATCTTTTACGTTGAAGACGACCCGCTTCGTCAAACTGTGACGATTTGCCCCCAATGCTTTCCGGTCTAGGAGTTCAAAATCACAATCATCCATGTTCTTTGGTTTCCATTTCTTTTCCCAATATTCATTGGTCATATCCTTTGGTCTCTTTTTTATCGGCTAATGCAAATACTTCTAGTATAGATAGTCCTTCATCTGTATCTTTCAGAAGCTGAAATTTGACAAATTGAATTTCTCAATCTTGTGTGTTTCCTTTTCTGACTCCATCACCACGAAGAAATCAATGACCTCGAGAAAACCTAGATTTGTGTGAAAAATATTTTGCCCCAATACCTGGAACTCTGATACCAATTGTTGTTGAGAAAAATTGCACACACAAACAAATCAAATCACAAATACAAATAATAAAAAGTAGTAAGATAAAAAAACACATTAAAGATTTTACGTGGTTCAGCAATTTACCTACGTCCATGGAGTGCACCACACTCAATCCACAATATCTTAGAGTTAATTACAATCTCTCTATTTCTCTAGCAATTTTCCTCACACATTACGCACTTTTTTTTTGTCACTCTAAAAAAATACATATAATGGTAATATTATATGGGAGCACTAGGGTTAGCCAAATCCTAGTTGGAATATATTTCCTTTTCCAATTACTTATACACGTAAGATTTTCTCTTTCTCGTGAAACCAGTATGTACCACGGACTAGACCACTGTGTAGGCACATGTCTACGCCGTTTTCCACAAAGCATGACTCGATTGGGAAACTCCGCTCCACAGGCCGCAGTTTGTGCACCATGTCTATGTCGCGGTCCACATAGCATGTCACCTCTGGACTTCTCTATTCTGTGTGTCTCGATCTGAATTCGGTGCCTCCACCGCGGTCTACGTCATGCCACCTGCTGGAACTCGTTTTTTTTTTTACTGATTTCTAGTTTCCCATAACCCAACAACCGAAAGATGGAAGAACCTGAAACGAAGACGAGAGTCGGAAGATGGCAAGGACGCAAACCAACGATGGTCATCGGTCATGGCAAGTTTATGTCAGAGATGTGAGAACGAAGAGATAGAGAACTAAAAATTGGAAGTTGGAAGGAATTGGGTTCCAATTGTAAATAGTGAGAGAAAAAAAAAATTGGTTTTTTTAACTAGAGTGAAACATGTCCATCAGTGAGTGGAATTGATGCACCACAATCAGATTCTTATGTGGTACATCGGTTGCACCCAAGCTTTTCTCCTCCAAACAGATATAAAATAGTATTTTAATATTAGAAAAGTTTTTTTTTGGAGATTTATCAAAAAACCTTAACAGACTTCAAAATAGATTTTAATATTAGAAAAAAAAACTATTGTATACCATACACATATTTAATTTAAATTGTTTTGAACTAAACTCAATGTGATAGAATTAAATTACAATCGAATGAATATCCTCTAACTAAGTCTATAATCAAATAATTTGTTATTTTGAAATCTTAATAAATTTGAAACAAAAATAATAAAAATTATATTAATAAAAATAAATAACGTTACATATTCTACATAAAGCTATAAATATCAGAAAAATAAAAAAAAGTCCAAAATTATGCTTTTATAGGCGATGAGGAATTATAAGGTGTGTACGTGTGCATGCGAGTATCGTGGTAGGTAATATTAATAAATTCCAATTATAATTTTACCAAATATGATTTTGACTTGTGAAAATGACCTTTTTTTTCACTTTAGGAGGCAATTTTTGAAACGTCAACATCAAAAATAATTACTTCAATTTTTAAGACCCTCCAAGACGGTGGATAAAAGGGAAGAATCAAATAGATTCTCTCTCTAACTAGTTTGTCTCTTTTTGTACTGATACAATCAGTGCCTCTCAGTCAATTAGAATTTACACAATATCTATACAATCCTTGTAAGGCTGCAACACCCTATTTTCAGCTTATAAACTGAATAACAAAGAAAGGGTTGTGTGAGAAAACATTAACTCAATAAAATAAAAGAATACAAACTGATTCTCACTATCTACCTTTTTTGTCATTTCTAAACTGATCTTTGTGCGAGCCCTGGCTCTAGCCAATTAGAATTACACATCTCTATACAATCCCTGTACCACCATATTTGCTCTCAGTTACATAGCTTACAAATTGTATAACAAAGAGAGGGTTGTGTGAGAAAAAACACACTCACAAGTTTTTCAAAGTTCGGATCTACATAGAGAGAGAAACCAAAAATGGAACAAAACTACGATGAGGTCGAGGCTGAGCAAGCAAAACATCAAGCAACCACGCCTTTGCCAGTAGCCAATTGATGTTGTTGCCGATGAAATGGACGTAGCTTTGTGTTTTTTTTTGGTCTTTTTGGTTTTGTGTTTTTTCTAGCATGGGATTTCATTAATGTCTTTTGTTTTGTTTTGCTTTGGGTGGGATTTGCCTTGTTGTTGCTTTGTTCTGGTGGTCTCTGCCTTTTTGTAGCTTATTTGTGCTTGTTCTTTGGCTTTTGTCTTTTATAAATTTCATCCATGGAAAGTTTCTTTTGGGCTCCTTTTTGGTATATTTATTGAGTTTATTTGCTTTCTTGAGCTAGAACTGCAAAGTTCATTTTCAGTGAAGCATTCTAATGTTACAGCATTTTGGTGGCATATTCAACAATTATAGCTTTCATGTTTTACTTGTTTTATACTCGTGTTGTCTAACATTTTATAGATATTCCTTTGATGGTAGATGAATTTTTATATTGCACATCACCATTGGAAGCAATTACACGGTTAAGGAAGCTGTTATCAATTGATATGAATATGGACTCTTATATATGTTGACAACTTAATTATTACTATTATTACCTTTTTGTAGAATATATATTTTTTGTTTAAAAAAACTAATTGTTTCCTATATCGTTGTATAGAACGAGACCCTCCAATTGATGAGGTGATTCAAGTTGGTGTTCTACCCACTTTGTGAGTTTTCTTACAAGGAACGATATGCCCCAACTACAAGTAAGCTTTGTTACTGTTATCACTCACTGGTCCTATTAAAGTCAAATAGTGTTTTGTAGATATTATTTAGCATTTGGATTAACTTTGTTGTCATGAACAGTTTAAGACTGTATGGGCAATGACCAAAATTGCATAGGGACAACGGATCATACACATGTTGTTAATCGAAGTGGCGTTGTTCCCATGTTTGTGAATATCCTAAGATCTCGTTTTCGTAGTGCTGATCTCAAAAAGCAGGTTGAGTCCCACTTTTGTTATTTGTAAACTTTTTTTTTTCTTACCTGTTTCACTAACACTCATATAATATATTCACACTTAGTCCTAAAATTTTATTATTTCTGGTTGGCATTATCTTTTATTGATAATATTTTTTTTGATGCTCTTGTTGATAAATTATTAGACAACTTAGGCTTTGGAATTTTGCTTTAATAGGCGATTGGGAATTATAGGGTGTGTGCATGTGCATGTGAATATTGTTGTCTCTTGTGGTAGGTAATATTAATATATACAAAATACAATTTTACCAAATATAATTTTGACTTTGGAAAATGATTTTTTTTTTCACTTTTGGAGGCAATTTTTGAAACGTCAACATCAAAAATAATTACTTCCTCAGTTTTTTAAGACCCTTCCAAGACGCTGGATAATAGGGAAGGATACAAATGGATTCTCTCACTACCTAGTTTGTCTCTTTCTGTACTGATACAATTGTTGTTTCCGAGCCATTTAGAATTTACACAATCTCTGTACAATCTCTGCAAGGCTGCAACACCATATTTTCAGTTTACAAATTGAATAAAAAAGAGAGGGCTGTGTGAGAAAATTTTAACTCAATAAAATTGAAGAATACAATTCGATTCTCTCTCTCTCTACCGTTTTTGTCATTTCTGTAATGATCTATGTATGAGCCCTGGCTCTAGCCAATTAGAATTACACACCTCTATACAATCCCAGCACCACCCTATTTGATATATGTTACATAGCTTACAAATTGCATAATAAAGAGAGGGTTGTGTGAGGAAAAACATACTCACAAGTTCTTAAAAGTTTTGGTCTTCGTAGATAGAAAAACAAAAACTGAAACGAAACTGTGATGAGGTCGAGGCTGAGCAAGCAAAATGTCAAGTGACCACTCCTTTGCCTGCAGCCCCTCGACACTGCCGCCGTTGAAATGGAAGTAGATTTGTGTTTTTTTGGTTTTGTGTCTTTTCTGGCATGGGATTTCGTTCATGTCTTTTGTTTTGTTTTGCATTGGGTGTTTGCCTTGTTGTGGCTTTGTTATGGTGTTCCCTGCCTTCTTGTAGCTTTATTGTGCATACTCTTTGGCTTTTGCCTTTATAAATTTCATTTATGAAAAGTTTCTATTGGGCTTCTTTTTGGCATATTTCTTGAGTTTATTTGATTTCTTGAGTTAGAACTGCAAAGTTCATTTTCAGTGAAGTATTCTAATGTTTCAGCATTTTGGTGGCATATTCAACAATTACAACTTTCGTGTTTTACTTATTTAATACTTATGTTGTCTAACAGTTTACAGATATTCCTTTGATGGTAGATGAATTTCGGTACTGCACATCACAGTTGGAAGCAACTACAGGGTTAACAAAGCTTTTATCAATTGATATGAATATGGACTCTTATATATGCTGAGAACTTAATTATTATTATTATTACCTTTTTGTAAAATATATTATTTTCGTTTGAAAAAAATAATGGTTTCCTTTATCATTGTATAGAACGAGACCCTCTAATTGATTAGGCGATTCAAGTTAGTGTTTTACCTCACTTTGTGAGTTTTCCTACAAGGAACGATCTGCCCCAACTACAAGTAAGCTTTGTTACTGTTATCACTCTTCCTATTAAAGTCAAATAATGCTTTGTAGATATTATTTAGCATCCGGATTAACTTTGTTGTCATGAATAGTTTGAGACTGCATGGGCAATGACCAATATTGCATAGGGACAAAGGATCATACACAAGCTGTTAATCAAAGTGGTGTTGTTCCCATGTTTGTGAATATCCTAAGATCTCGTTTTCGTAGTGCTGATCTCAAAGAGTAGGTTGAGTCCCACTTCTGCTATTTGTAAATTTGTTTTTTTTTTTCATATCTGTTTCACTAACACTCATATATTATATTCACATTTAGTCCTAAATTTTTATTATTTCTGGTTGACATTATCCTTTATTGATAATATTTTTACTGATGCACTTGTTGATAAATTATTAGGCAACTTGGGCTTTGGAAAATGTTGCTTGTGGCTCTGTTAAAGCAAGGAATAATGTTCTTAGCAATGGTGCTCTGAAGCCAATAATAGCTCTTATAGACATTCTGGTGAATTCATCAATGTTGAGGGCTGCTGTAAAAACTTTATCCATCTTCTGGTGTATCAAACCATCACCATCATTTGAGCAGGTAGTGAAAAACTAAAGTTGACTTTCTAACCAACCATCTTTCTAGAAGCTGACCATTGAAATGACTCCAGCCACCATCCAACTTCTTCCTCCAGCCATCTCCAAACTGTCATCAAATAACTTATTCGAATTTTGCCTTAATAGGCAATTGGGAGTTATAAGGTGTGTGCATGTGCATGTTAATATTGTCGTCTCTTATGGTAGGTAATATTAATGAATACCAATTACAATTTTACCAAATATGATTTTGACTTTTGAAAATGATTTTTTTTTTCACTTTTGGAGGTAATTTTTGAAACTTCAACATCAAAAATAATTACTTCAGTTTTTCAAGACCCTTCAAGACGCTGGATAAAAGGGAAGAATACAAATGGATTATCTCTCTACCTAGTTTGTCTCTTTCTGTACTGATACAATTGTTATCTCTCAGCTAATTAGAATTTACACAATCCCTGAAAGGCTGCAACACCCTATTTTTGGCAAACAAATTGAATAACAAAGAAAGGACCGTGTGAGAAAATATTAACTCAATAAAATGAAACAATACAAATTGATTCCTTCTCTCTACCATTTTTGTCATTTCTGTACTAATCTCTGTAAGAGCCCTGGCTCTAGCCAATTAGAATTACACATCTGTATACAATCCGTACACCACCTTATTTGCTCTAGGTTACATAGCTTACAAATTGCATAACAAGGAGAGGGTTGTGTGAGGACAAAACACACTCACAAGTTTTTCAAAGTTTTGGTCTTCGTAGAGAGAAAAACCAAAACTTAAACGAAATTGTGATGAGGCCAAGGCTGAGCAAGCAAAATGTCAAGTGACCACACCTCTGCCAATAGCCCTTCGACGCTGCCGCCGTTGAAATGGACGTAGCATTGTGTTTTTTTTTGTATTTTTGGTTTTGTGTGTTTTCTGGCATGGGATTTCGTTTATGTCTTTTGTTTTGTTTTGCTTTGGATGGGTTTTGCCTTGTTGTGGCTCTGTTCTGGTGTTCCCTGCCTTCTTGTATCTTCTTTGTGCTTGCTCTTTAGCTTTTTCCTTTTATAAATTCCATTTATGGAAAGTTTCTTTTAGGCTCCTTTTAGGCATATTTGTTGAGTTTATTTGCTTTCTTGAGCTAGAACTGCAAAGTTCATTTTCAGTGAAGCATTCTAATGTTTCAGTATTTTGGTGGCATATTCAACAATTACATTTTTCAATTTTTACTTGTGTTATACTGGTGTTGTCCAATAGATTACAGATATTCCATTGATGCTAGACAAATTTTTGTATTGCACATCGCCGTTGGAATCAACTACACGGTTAAGGAAGCTGTTATCAATTGGTATGAATATGGATTGTTATATATGCAGACAACTTAATTACTATTATTATTATCTTTTTGTAAAATATATATTTTCGATTAAAAATAATAATTGTTTCCTATATCATTGTATATAACAAGACCCTCCAATTGATGAGGTGATTCAAGTTGGTGTTCTACCTCACTCTGTGAGTTTTCTTACAATGAATGAACTTTCCCAACTACAAGTAATCTTTGTTACTGTTATTACGCGTCCTTTTAATGGCAAATAGTGTGTAGATATTGTTCAGCATCCGGATTAACTTTGTTGTCATGAGCAGTTTAAGGCTGTATAGGCATTAACCAATATTGCATCAGGGATATCGGATCATACACAAGGTGTTATCCGAAGTGGCGTTGTTCTCATGTTTTTGAATATCCTAAGATCTCGTTTTCGTAGTGCTGATCTCAAAGAGTAGGTTGAGTCCCACCTCTGCTATTTTAAACTTGTTTTTTTTTTTGTTACCTGTTTCACCAACACTCATATAATATATACACACTTAGTCCTAAATTTTTATTATTCCTAGTTAGCATTATGTTTTATTGATAATATTTTTACTGATACACTTATTGATAAGTTATTAGGCAACTTGGGCTTCCCATATGGAATAGCATTCTTAGCGATGGTGCTTTGAAGCCAATAATAGCTCTTACCGACATTGGGGTGAATTCATCAATGTTGAGGGCTGCTGTATAAACTTTATCCATCTTCTGTTTTGTCAAACCACCACCATCATTTGAGCAGGTAGTGAAAAACTAAACTTGACTTTCCAACCAGCCAAATTTCTAAAAGCTGACCATTGAAATGATTCCAACCACCATCAAACTTCTTACTCCAGCAATCTCCAAACTGCCATAAAAAAACTGATTCGAATTTTGTTTTAATAGGTGATTGGGAGTTATAAGGTGTGTGTGTGCATGCAAATAACTTGGTCTCTTGTGGTAGGTAATATTAATAGATACAAACTACAATTTTACCAAATATGATTTTGACTTTTGAAAATGATTTTTGTTTAACTTTTTGGAGGCAATTTTTGAAACGTCAACATCAAAATTAATTGCTTCTTTAGTTTTTTAAGACCCCTTCAAGACACTGGATAAAATGGAAGAATACAAATGGATTCTCTCACTAACTAGTTTGTCTCTCTCTGTACTTATACAATTGTTGTCTTTCAGCCAATTAGAATTTACACAATCTCTGTACAATCCCTGCAAGGCTAAAATATCGTATTTGCAGCTTACAAATTGAATAACAACGAGAGGGCTGTGTGAGAAAACCGTAACTCAATAAAATGAAAGAATACAAATCGATTATCTCTCTCTACCATTTTTGTCATTTATGTACTGATCTCGGTATGAGCCCTGGCTCTAGCCAATTAAAATTACACATCTCTATACAATCTCTGCACCACCCTATTTGCTCTAGGTTACATTGCTTACAAATTGCATAACAAAGAGAAGGTTGTGTGAGGAAAAACACACTCACAAGTTTTTTAAAATTTTTGTTTTCGTAGAGAGAAAAACAAAAACCGAAACGAAACTGTGTTGAGGTCGAGGCTGAGAAACCAAAATGTCAAGCGACCACGCCTTTGCCAGCAGTCCCTCAACGATGCTGCTATTGCACATCGCCGTTGGAAGCAAATACAGGGTTAAAGAAGCTATTATCAGTTGGTATGAATATGGACTCTTATATATGCTGACAACTTAATTATTATTATTATTTTATTTTTGTAAAATATATTTTTAGTTTAAAAATAATAATTTTCTCCTATATCATTGTATAGAACGAGACCATCCAATTGATAAAGTGACTCAAGTTGGTGTTCTACCTCACTTTGTGAGTTTTCTTACAAGGAACGATATGACCTAACTAAAAGTATCTTTGTTACTGTTATTACTCGTCCTATTAAGGTCAAACAGTGTTTCGTAGATATTGTTTAGCATCCAGATTAACTTTGTTATCATGAACAGTTTGAGGCTGCTTGGGCATTGAACAATATTGCATAGGGACATCAGACACAAGCTGTTAATCGAAGTGGCATTGTTCCCATGTTTGTGAATATCCTAAGATCTCGTTTTCGTAGTGCTGATCTCAAAGAGCAGGTTAAGTCCCACTTCTGCTATTTGCAAACTTGTTTTTTTTTTCTTACCAGTTTCACCAACACTCATATAATATAATCACACTTAGTCCTAAATTTTTATTATTCCTAGTTGGCGTTATCTTGTATTGTCAATATTTTTACTGATGCACTTGTTGATAAATTATTAGGCAACATGGGCTTTGGGAAATGTTGCTGGTGACTCTGGTGAAGCAAGGAATAGTGTTCTTAGTGATTGTGCTCTGAAGCCAATAAAAGCTCTTACAGACATTGAGGTGCATTCATCAATGTCGAGGGCTACTGTAAAAACTTTATCCATCTTCTGTTGTGTCAAACCGCCGCCATCATTTGGGCAAGTATTGAAAAACTAAACTTGGCTTTCCAACCAGCCATCTTTCTAGAAGTTGGCCATTGAAATGGCTCCAACCACCATCCAACTTCTTCCTCCAACAATCTCTAAACTACCATCAAATAACTTATTCAAATTTTATTTTAATAAGCGATTGAGAGTTATAAGGTGTGTGTGTGTGCATGCGAATATTGTGGTCTCTTGTGGTAGGTAATATAAATAAATATCAATTATAATTTTACCAAATATGATTTTGACTTTTGAAATGATTTTTTTTTACACATTTGGAGGCAAATTTTGAAACGACAACATCAAAAATAATTACTTCTTCAGTTTTTCAAGACCCCTCCAAGACGCCAGATAAAATGGAAGAATACAAATGGATTCTCTCTCTACCTAGTTTGTCTATTTCAATACTAATACAATTGTTGTCTCTTAGCCAATTACAATTTACAAAATCTCTGTACAATCCCTACAAGGCTGAAACACCCTATTTTCAACAAACAAATTGAATAACAACGAGAGAGCTGTATAAGAAAACCTTAACTCAATAAAATGAAAGAATACAAATCGATTCTCTCTCTACCATTTTTATCATTTATGTACTGATATCTGTACGAGCCCTGACTCTAGCCAATTAGAATTACACGTCTCTATACAATCTCTGCACCACCCTATTTGCTCTAGGTTACATTGCTTACAAATTGCATAACAAAGAGAATGTTGTGTGAGAAAAACACACTCACAAGTTTTTTAAAGTTTTGGTTTTTGTAGAGAGAAAAACAAAAACCGAAACGAAACTGTGCTGAGGCCGAGGTTGAGAAAGCAAAATGTCAAGCGACCACGCCTTTGCCAGCAGCCCCTCGACGCTGCTGCTATTGCACATCGCCGTTGGAAGCAATTACAAGGTTAAGGAAGCTGTTATCAATTGGTATGAATATGGACTCTTATATATGCTGACAACTTAATTATTTTTATTATTTTATTTTTGTAAAATATATTTTTAGTTTAAAAATAATAATTTTCTCCTATATCATTGTATAGAACGAGACCATCCAATTGATAAAGGGATTCAAGTTGGTGTTCTACCTCACTTTATGAGTTTTCTTACAAGGAACGATCTACCCCTACTAAAAGTATCTTTGTTACTGTTATTACTCGACCTACTAAGGTCAAATAGTGTTTCATAGATATTGTTTAGCATCCAGATTAACTTTGTTGTCATGAACAGTTTGAGGATGCTTGGGCATTGAACAATATTGCATAGGGACATCGGACACAAGCTGTTAATCGAAGTGGCATTGTTCCCATGTTTGTGAATATCCAAAGATCTCGTTTTCATAGAGCTGATCTCAAAGAACAGGTTAAGTCCAACTTCTGCTATTTGCAAACTGGTTTTTTTTTCTTACCAGTTTCACCAACACTCATATAATATAATCACACTTAGTCCTAAATTTTTATTATTCCTAGTTGGCGTTATCTTGTATTGACAATATTTTTACTGATGCACTTGTTGATAAATTATTAGGCAACATGGGCTTGGGGAAATGTTACTGGTGACACTAGTGAAGCAAGGAATAGTATTCTTAGTGATGGTGCTCTTAAGCCAATAAAAGCTCTTACAGACATTGAGGTGTATTCATCAATGTCGAGGGCTACTGTACAAACTTTATGCATCTTCTGTTGTGTCAAACCGCCACCATCATTTGAGCAAGTATTGAAAAAATAAACTTGACTTTCCAACCAGCCACCTTTCTAGAAGTTGGCCATTGAAATGGCTCCAACCACTATCCAACTTCTTCCTCTAACAATCTCTAAACTGCCATCAAATAACTTATTCGAATTTTATTTTAATAAGCGATTGGGAGTTATAAGGTGTGTGTGTGTGTGCATACGAATATTGTGGTCTCTTGTGGTAGGTAATATAAATAAATACCAATTATAATTTTACCAAATATGATTTTGACTTTTGAAAATGATTTTTTTTTACACATTTGGAGGCAAAATTTGAAACGTCAACATCAAAAATAATTGCTTCTTCAGTTTTTTAAGACCCTCCAAGAAGCCGATAAAATGGAAGAATACAAATGGATTCTCTCTCTACCTAGTTTGTCTATTTTAATATTGATACAATTGTTGTCTCTCAGCCAATTACAATTTACAAAATCTCTGTACAATCTCTGCAAGGCTGAAACACCCTATTTTCAACAAACAAATTGAATAACAACGAGAGAGCTGTATGAGAAAACCTTAACTCAATAAAATGAAAGAATACAAATTGATTCTCTCTCTCTACCATTTTTATCATTTATGTATTGATCTCTGTACGAGTCTTGGCTCTAGCCAAATAGAATTACACATCTATATACAATCCCTACACCACTATATTTGCTCTAGGTTAAATAGCTTACAAATTGCATAACTAAGAGAGGGTTGTGTGAGGACAAAACACACTTACAAGTTTTAAAAAGTTTTAGTCTTCGTAGAGAGAAAAACCAAAACCGAAACGAAACTGTGATGAGGCCAAGGCTAAGCAAGCAAAATGTCAAGTGAACACGCCTCGGCCAACAGCCCCTCGACGCTGCCGCCGTTGAAATGGACGTAGCTTTGTGTTTTTTTTCATATTTTTGGTTTTGTGTGTTTTCTGGCATGGGATTTCGTTCATGTCTTTTGTTTTGTTTTGCTTTGGATGGGTTTTGCCTTTCTGTGGCTTTGTTCTGGTGTTCCCTGTCTTCTTGTATCTTCTTTGTGCTTGCTTTTGGCTTTTGGCTTTTATAAATTTAATTTATGGAAATTTATTTTAGGATCCTTTTTGGAAAATATATTGAGTTTATTTGCTTTCTTGAGCTAGATCTGCAAAGTTCATTTTCAGTGAAGCATTCTAATGTTTCAACATTTTGGTGGCATATTCAACAATTACAGCTTTCGTGTTTTTCTTGTTTTATATTGGTGTTGTCCAACAGATTATAGATATTCCTTTGATGGTAGATGAATTTTTGTATTGCACATCGTCGTTGGAATCAGCTACACGGTTAAGGAAGTTGTTATCAATTGGTATGAATATGGACCCTTACATATGCTGACAACTTAATTATTATTATTATTATCTTTTCTTTCTCCAGCCATCTCCAAACTGC
Organism: Dipteronia dyeriana; assembly: GCA_032871835.1. NCBI lineage: Eukaryota > Viridiplantae > Streptophyta > Magnoliopsida > Sapindales > Sapindaceae > Dipteronia > Dipteronia dyeriana. The sequence goes on from CM065302.1 coordinate 6,299,226, forward strand.
CATTAAATAACAAATTCGAATTTTGATTTAATAGACGATTGAGAGTTATAAGGTGTGTGCGTGTGCATGCGAATATTGTGGTCACTTGTGGTAGGTAATATTAACAAATACCAATTACAATTTTACCAAATATGATTTTGACTTTTGAAAATGATTTTTTTTCACTTTTGGAGGTAATTTTTGAAATGTCAACATCATAAATAGTTACTTCTTCATTTTTTTAAAGACCCCTCCAAGACGCTGGATAAAAGGGAACGATACAAACAGATACTCTCTCTACCTAGTTTGTCTCATTCTGTACTGATACAGTTGCTTCCTCTCAGCCAATTAGAATTTACACAACCTCTGTAAAATCCCTAAAAGGCTGCAACCCCATATTTTTAACTTACAAATTGAATAACAATGAGAGCGTTGTGTGAGAAAACCTTAGCTCAATAAAATGGAAGAATATAAATTGATTCTGTCTCTCTACCGTTTTTGTCATTTCTGTGCTGATCTCTGTACGATCCCTAGCTCAAGCCAAATAAAATTACACATCTCTATACAATCCCTGTGTTGGAAATTTTATGATAATCACTCATTATGAGAGCAAAAATTGAGTATGATAAATTCCGTAGAAATGGAAGATTAAAGTGGATTCGAATTCTCCTCCGTGAGAACTTCGAAATGGTATACTCAAATTCACTAAATGGTTAATGAGTGAATGATAAATTGAGTCTCAAAGTGGACCCATTGTGTAGGGATTAAAAGGAATCCCACATTGTTTAGGGAAATAATCTATAAGTAGTTTATAAGTGAATGTGTGATATGAGCTTTCAACATGTGTGTGGCATAAAGGCTCTCTCTCGCACGCGTAAGGAGGGGGGGTGTTGCAAATCATGGATCCCGAACCTTCGAATGCACGACTCGTGTGTCGGCGCGATCTGCGAACAAGAATATTGCTCCGATTGGACCGTGAGAGTCTAGTTGACTTTTTGCCACTTCCCAAAGTCAACGTTTTTGATTGTGATGAATAAGGAAAGCTTTAATTGTTTGGATTCTGATTTCTTACTTGATCACTAAGAATACAAAATCGGGTTTTAATTAGAAATAAATCTCTTTGGAGAATATTATCTAATTAAATTATTTCCTTATGAAATCAAAAACGAATTATCCAAAAATAATCCCGAATTAATCCCAAAACCTTAGTATCTCGGTTTGGGTATTTAATATCTCTAATATTCTGTTCAACACAGACAGAACAAAACAATTCCAGTTTTTTCTTTGGAGCAGCCGATTTCTTTTCTTCTCTGGTTATCTTGGTAAGTTCAAAACTCGGTTTGAGTTCGATGGTAGTGGATAGTGCTTAGGCTTACCACTGTTGAACCGTTGTATCCTGGGAGACAATTGCCTAATACACATACGGTGTTGTCCAGTGAAATTGTCTTAAAGACACAGTGTGAAACACGAGTCTCAGATCAAACTCTGTTTCTAACGTTACTTTCTATTTTCATTGATACCAGTCAGGTTTGATTGCAAAATACGTTTTACAATCTCAAGAGAATTTCTTGCTATTTTCTTTTTAAAATTATTTTCAAACAACGTTTGCTTATTCAATCTTTCTGGTATCAGAGTTCTGGTTCAGATCGTAACAAACTTGAAAAATAAATCATTGATTTAGTTTTTCAACTGTGGTAATCGGGTTCCTCTGGAACACTGATTCAATTTGGAAATCGGGTTATATGGAACACTGATTTCAATTTTATATACATACGTTACCTATGGAAATCGGGTTCTTTGGAACACTGATTTCAATTTCAAATATATATATATATATATATATATATATATATATATATATCATTAATATGTGGAAATTGGGTCTATTATTAGACACTGATTTCGAAATCAATTGTGATTTCAATTGTGTTATCGGGTCTGCAATATCAGACACTGATTGTGATTTCCATCATGAAATCTGATTTGATATCAACTGATATCTTTGCTATTATTTTTGTGATACTAAAACGATTAGGTTTTTGTTTCATATATTATGGCAAACAAATCGAATGTGAACTCCAGTGTTCCACTAGAGACTCCAGAAGTTAATCCAAGTATGGGATTAGATACTTCAGTTGTGAACTCTGTGCTTGTAGGCCAAGTACCAGTAGTAGTACCTACTGTGACTACAACGACTCCGGCCATCAACTCCTTCGTGAGAAACATGCCTGATCCGGTGATAAGCCAGTATATGAGTCAAGGGAATGTTCCCATGGCAAATCCCTGCATAAATTCGGTACCTTTACCGATGAATCATATGGAGAAACCTGATAAGTTCAGTGGACCGAATTTTAAATGATGGCAGCAAAAGATGCTGTTTTATCTGGCCACACTGAACCTTGGCATATTTTTGACTGAAGATGCTCATAAACCTAATAATGGTGAAGAGCGAGATGTTCAGGTATGGAATGCTATTGATGCATGGAATCACTCAGATTTCCTATGCCGTAATTACATACTGAACGGGCTGTCAGATTCGCTATATAGCGTTTATTCTTCAAAGAAAATAGCCAAAGAACTGTGGGAATCATTAGACCGCAAATAAAAAACTGAGGACGCTGATTCCAAGAAGTTTATTATCGGCTGGTTTCTTGATTACAAGATGGGGGATTCGAAGACAGTTATGAGTCAAGTCCAAAAGCTACAGGTGATTTTGCATGAGATACATACCGAAGGGATGACCCTGAGTGAAACTTTCCAGGTGGCTGCTATCATTGAGAAGCTTCCTCCTTCATGAAAAGAGTTCAAAAACTATCTCAAACACAAGCGAAAAGAGATGAAGATCGAGGATCTTATTCTCAAGCTTCGTATTTAGGAAGATCACATAAAGTATGGCAAAAAAGATGTCAATACGCCTGAAGTGAAGATCCTCGATTTGTAAATCATGGACCCCGAACCTTCGAATGTACGACTCGTGTGTCGGCGCGATCTGCGGACACGAATATAGCACCGATTGGACTGTGAGAGTCTAGATGACCTTTTGCCACTTCCCAAAGTCAACATTTTTTATTGTGATGAATAAGGAAAGCTTTAATTGTTTGGATTCTGATTTCTTACTTGATCACTAAGAATACAGAATCGGGTTTTAATTAGAAATAAATCTCTTTGGAGAATATTATCTAATTAAATTATTTCCTTATGAAATCAAAAATGAATTATCCAAAAATAATCCCGAATTAATCCCAAAACCCTAGTATCTCGGTTTGGGTATTTAATATCTCTAATATTATGTTCAACACAGACAGAACAAAACAATTCCAGTTTTTTCTTTTGAGCAGCCGATTTCTTTTCTTCTCTGGTTTTCTTGGTAAGTTCAAAACTCGGTTTGAGTTCGCTGGTAGTGGATAGTGCTTAGGCCTACCACTGTTGAACCGTTGTATCCTAGGAGACAATCGCCTAATACACATACGGTGTTGTCCAGTGAAATTGTCTTAAAGACAAAGTGTGAAACACGGGCCTCGGATTAAACTCTGTTTCTAACGTTACTTTCTATTTTCATTGATACCAGTCAGGTTTGATTGCAAAATACGTTTTACAATCTTAAGAGAATTTCTTGCTATTTTCATTTTAAAATTATTTTCAAACAACGTTTGCTTATTCAAACTTTCTGGTATCAGGGTTCTGGTTCAGATCGTAACAAACTTGAAAAATAAATCATTGATTTAGTTTTTCAACTGTGGTAATCGGGTTCCTCTGGAACACTGATTCAATTTGGAAATCGGGTTCTTTGGAACACTGATTTCAATTTTATATACTTACGTTACCTATGGAAATCGGGTTCTTTAGAACACTGATTTCAATTTCAAAATATATATATATATATATATATATATATATATCATTAATATGTGAAAATTGGGTCTATTATTAGAAACTGATTTCGAAATCAATTGTGATTTCAATTGTGTTATCGGGTCTGCAATAGCAGACACTGATTGTGATTTCCGTCATGAAATCTGATTTGATATCAACTGATATCTTTGCTATTATTTTTGTGATACTAAAACGATTATGTTTTTGTTTCAGATATTATGGAAAAAAAATCGAATGTGAACTCCAGTGTTCCACTAGAGACTCCAGAAGTTAATCCAAGTATGGGATTAGATACTTCAGTTGTGAACTCTGTGCTTGTAGGCCAGGTACCAGTAGTAGTACCTACTGTGACTACAACGACTCCGGCCATCAACTCCTTCGTGAGAAACATGCCTGATCCGGTGATAAGCCAGTATATGAGTCAAGGGAATGTTCCCATGGCAAATCCCTGCATGAATTCGGTACCTTTACCGATGAATCATATGGAGAAACCTGATAAGTTCAGTGGTCCGAATTTTAAATGATGGTAGTAAAAGATGCTGTTTTATCTAACCACACTGAACCTTGGCATATTTTTGACTGAAGATGCTCATAAACCTAATAATGGTGAAGAGTGAGATGTTCAGGTATGGAATGCTATTGATGCATGGAATCACTCAGATTTCCTATGCCGTAATTACATACTGAACGGGCTGTCAGATTCGCTATATAGCGTTTATTCTTCAAAGAAAATAGCCAAAGAACTGTGGGAATCATTAGACCGTAAATACAAAACTGAGGACGCTGGTTCCAAGAAGTTTATTATCTACCGGTTTCTTGATTACAAGATGGGGGATTCCAAGACAGTTATGAGTCAAGTCCAAAAGCTACAGGTGATTTTGCATGAGATACATATCGAAGGGATGACCCTGAGTGAAACTTTCCAGGTGGTTGCGATCATTGAGAAGCTTCCTCCTTCATGGAAAGAGTTCAAAAACTATCTCAAACACAAGCGAAAAGAGATGAAGATCTAGGATCTGATTCTCAAGCTTCGTATTTAGGAAGATCACATAAAGTATGGCAAAAAAGATGTCAATGCGCCTGAAGTGAAGATCAATGTGGTTGAGCATGGGCAAAGTTCTAAACCAAAGAAGAACAAGCCTAGGAAAGGATCCAAAATGGTTCTAAGGGAAGAGTCTCTAAGAAGCCAAAATTCCAAGGGAAGTGCTTCAACTGTGACAAGCTAGGTCACAAATCTTCTGAGTGCAGGTTGCCAAAGAAGAAGAAGAACCACGAAGCAAACGTGGTTGCTGGAATCTCAAGAGATGTATCCGAGATCAATCTCTCTGCAGTTGTGACAGAAGCAAACCTTGTTGGGTCAAACCCAAGGGAGTGGTGGTTGGATAATGGGGCCACTCATCATATATGCTCTGACAAGGAGATGTTCAATATATTTGAAGAAATGAAGAATGAAGAAAAGTTATATATGGGCAACTCAGCCACATCTAACGTGAAGGGACGTGGTCAAGTCATTCTCAAGATGACCTCTGGTATAACCCTGAGCTTGAACAATGTATTGTATGTACCTGATATATGCAAGAATTTGGTTTCCGGTTCGTTGCTCAATCAGCATGGGTTCAAGATGGTGATTGAATCAGACAAAGTGGTTTTAACCAAGCAGGTAACTTATGTGGGTAGGGGATTTGTAACTGAAGAGCTGTTTAAGCTTAATGTATCTGTTGTCAAAAAAACAATCAATAAAGATAATTCTTCAGTTTATTTGCTTGAGTCTTCCAATTTATGACATGGTAGACTAGAACACGTTAATTATGATACCCTACGTAGATAAATTAACTTAAATCATATTCCCGCATTCAATATTGATCCTAAACATAAGTGTGAAGTTTGCGTTGAAGCAAAACTAACAAGGTCATCATTTTAAACTATTGGAAGGAAATCTGAACCTCTTGATTTAATTCACACAGATATATGTGATTAAAAATTTGTTCAAACAAGAGGTGGCAACAAATATTTCATCACATTTATAGATGATAGCACCAAATACTGCTATGTATATTTGTTGAAAAACAAGGATGAAGCTATAGAGAAGTTTAGTCTCTATAAAACTGAAATTGAGAATCAACTCAACAAGAAAATCAAGGTACTGAGAAGTGACTGAGGTGGTGAATATGTAGCACCTTTTGGTGAATTCTGTGCTCAACACGGAATCATACATCAAACTGCTGCACCATTTCCCTTTAGCAAAACGGTATTGCAAAACGTAAAAACCGTACCTTGAAAGAGATAATGAATGCAATGTTGATA